>PVJH01005688.1:0-109258 GCA_004026705.1 Nesogale talazaci | reverse complement strand
GGGGGAGGACATCAAGACCACCGTTCATGAAAAAAGCAAAAGGTCATTAAAATGATAAGAAAGAAAGAAAAGATCAAAGTCATGTCAGAAGAGGATCTAAACCTTGTTCATGATCATAAAATAGCTAAGACACAAAGAAGAACAGATGAAGTCAAGATTTGAACAGAAAATTTCAAAGGGCAGCTCAAAAAGACAAAGTATAATAGAGCAAAAAAATGTGCCCAGAACTAGAGCTAAAAAAAACAAAAAGGAAAAATTCAGTCAGCATATCTTAAACAGAAAGAAATGAACTAACCAATACTGGAGTTGCAATATTGAAAGATATAAGGCCAATTATTGAAAAGCTCAGGAAGCATCAAAAGAAGATGATACAATAAACAGTCATTCTATCCTCCCTCCCCCCTAAAAAGAGTAGACAGACACTCAATCACTTCAGGAGGTAGCATATCAGTAGGATCCAATAAAGGAAGAAGTTTACCCTGCACTGAAAGCACAATCAAAACAAGGCTTCAGCAATTGATGGAACACCAACTGACAAGTTTCAACAAGCTGATGAATAGGAATTAGTTATTCATCTAAACCTGGAAACGTGGAAGACACCTAACTAGGAGATATCCATATTTATACCCATCCCAAAAAATAGTGACTCAACAGAATGTTCCAATAACAATATCACTTATATCACATGCAGGTAAAATTTTGTTGAAGATCATCCAATAACAATGGTAGCACGACTTAGATAGGAAGTTACTACAATTTCAGGCCAGCTGTAGAAGAGGAAGTGGAGCAAGGATTGTCATTGTTGATGCCAGATGGATCTTGGCTGAAAGCAGAGAATACAAGGAAGATGTTTATTCATGTTTTATTGATTATGCCACGCATTCAACCATATGACAAACTATGGATAGCCTTATGAAGAATGGCAATTCCAGAATACTGGGATTCATGTGAAACCTGAACACATTATGACCCAACACATTGGGTGACTAGGAAAGGGGAATACTGCATGGTTTAAAATCGGGAAAGATGTGTTTCGGATTATATCTCTCATTCTATTTGTGGCAGTCATGTGCTTATGTTAATTTCATGATTGAGATGTAGGGGTGGAGTTTAGCCTCTTAATCTGGAGATAGCCATAGAGTAGTCAATGGGGCCTCTGTGTGGGCATGGCTTTCTCCTGAGACTTCTGGGAATTCTCACAATATTTCCTTCGTGGAGTTAAGAAACTATCTCCCTAGTTGTTGGGAGTTAGTCTCAGAGACAAGGAATTATGGAGAAGACAAGATGGCAGTGTATGAGCTGCTGCAGAAGTCGGAGGAGAAGCCACACGGCCTTGCCCTGATGGAACCAGACCTCTGAAGGTGGAGAGGCCTTGAGGGGAGGCCTTTCAGCGATGAGTTGCTTCTGCCACCACAGATTGCTGTTGCTGGACCCTGAGCCCTGTAAGCGAGGAGCCATGGGGAGACCTCTGTTGGTGCAGGGATTCTCCACCCACTGGCCTGTGACTTTGTGAGTCGGAGGAGACTTCTTAGAATGATATCGGGCATATGGGCTAATATCAGACTTATGATTTTGAACTGGACTGGGCTGGGATGTTTTCTCAGTGTTCCCTTCCTTTTGTATATAAGCCCTTTCCTTATAGCCATATGTGCATCTATAAATTTGTTCCTCTAGTCTCCCTGGACTAACACACTATTCAACCTGGATGCTAAATAAATCATTAAAGAAGTTAGATTATTTGAAGAATAATGAGATATCATGTTTGGAGAAAGACTTACTAACAAGCTGCAATATATTGATGACCCAAAGTGGGGAGAACTTGAAGCCTTTGCTGATAAAAATCAAGGATTGTAACCTTCGGTGTGGATTTCACCTTACATGTAAAGAAAATAAAAATCTTTGCAACTGGACCAGCAGGTAATATCATGATAAATTGAGAAAAGTTTGAAGTTTTCACACATTTTGTCTTGCTTGGATTCAAAATCAAATGCTCATGAAAATAGCAGGTTAGAGATCAAAGGATACATTGTACTGGTTAAGTCTCTGCATAAGATCTCTAAAGTGTTGAAAGTTTTACCACTAAGATATGATTGACCAAGTCCATGGTATTTTTCAATTGCTTGATATTCGTTTGAATTTTGACATTGAATAAAGAAGAATAAGGAGTCAATGTATTTGAATTATGATGCTGGAAAAGAATATTGAAATACCATGGACTGCTGAAGGAACAGACAAATCTGTTTTAAAAGAAGTCCAGTAGAATGTTCCTGAGATTCAAGGATGTGAAACTATGTAAAGTAGTGAAGCAGTGACAAGGAAGTCATCTTTGAAACAATGGATTGAAACAATGACTTTATAAATGGGCTCAAACATGAGAAGTATGGCAGACCAGACAGTGTTTCATCCTGTGCTATGAGTGGGAACAGACAGGACAGCGCTCAACAAACACAATGGGGGCTTGTTTTTTTAGTTTTATTCTTAATGTGATATTATACTTCTTGCACATGAACCTTCTCTGTCCTCTATTAAACTGGTGATGCTACTTGTTTTGTGTGTATGTGGAGGGGGGGTATATGTGTTTGTGTGTGTATACATGCGCCAGCTTCTGATGTGTCAATCTTCACAAATAGTGACCCTATGCAAGGTTTCTAAGTTTATAAATATTTAGATTTAGGTAACCTTAAGTTTTTCTTGAGGAGAAGCTGATGGATTTTGACTGCCAACTTCACATCAGAAATCTAAGTTGACAGAACCACCAGGCTCCTATGTAAGTATATATATCCCCCTTCTCTATACCTACAATGTGTATGTGTCCAAGATGTGTTGTCTTTATCTTTTTAATTTTCATTCATGTTGACATTTCCAGAAATCTTACTCTTCTTTCATGGATTCAAGTATACTTACAATTGGTTATCTATTCACCGGGACTCTGACCCCTATTGAATATATGTGTCATGATGTCTCCAATATCCAGATACCAAAAGTTAATCTCAATCAATATCTGGAATTTTTCAGGTCTCAAACTTGGTTCATTTCCTAATGCTCACAATTAGTCCAAGGCAATTGCTTTATTTCTCTATTTTAAAATGGAATGCTTAGGTGCAAAGTAACATTATATTTACTTTGTCACTTATAAAATATTTGCCACTCAAACCCTATTCTTTTGCAATTGTGCTTAATGACTGCCATTGCCACATACTGGGTTCTCTTCCCAAATATGAATTTATTTATCTGTCCTTAGTCTCCCCCTTGGAGAGTCTTATTCACTACTCCTTGCTTTCTTTGCACTTTCCTAAAGTGCAGTGTCTAGTAGCTCTGGGCTATAGAACATTATTCAAGTTTCTAGATTGTTTTAATATCTTGAAGCACCTAACTAGATCCATGTTCAAAAACGTAGAGAGCTTTCCCACATTGCTGTAGTAAAGTTACATAGCTATTGAGATATTTTTAATGTTTAAGTGAATCAGTACCACAAAATCAGTGACATCAACTCTGTCACTCTTCAGGACAAAGATAAGGTTCCCTGCTATAAATATTCACAGCTCAGGGGAATCTACGTAGGGTCATAATGAGTCAAGATCAACTAGATGGCAGCAGATCTTTTGCTGTTTGTACTTGTGTGTGATATATACAAATGATTAGATTTAAGTAGTTCACAATTTTAACTTTTGATAATACAATATTTATTTTTATAATGCTCTGTAAATTTGGAGTGACACTTTTTCCCCTTGTACCATTCATTGTCCACACCATATCTTTGTTTAGAATAGTTTTTAGAAGCTACTGTGATAAAAGGAAATGTTGAAAATATTGAATGTAGAAGAGAAAATAAATGTAGTGGGATCTGATGTGATTCTAAAGTTTGAGATATTGTCCAGGGAGGCTTAAAAAGTTGGGTAGAAAAATAAATTAAAATATAATTGTGGTGGTTACATAATCCCATGTGCACTTGAGGATATTAAGAATGAAGGGGTGGAGTCTAGTCTGTCAATCTGGTCACAGCCTTATGATGTCTCCTTGTGGGCATGGCCTTCTCATGAGGATTCTGGGAACTTCTTCTCTTCCTTCTTGGAGGCAGGGCATCCCTTCTCTCTGTATTCCTTACTGTTGAGGAGCTACACATTCGAGAGCTGCAGGAGTCACCTGGAAACTCAAACCAGCACTGAGATGCTTCCATCACCACTGAATCCAAAGGCTTTTCACCCACTTGCCTGTGATCTTTCTTTATTTGGCATCATTGCAAGCGTCTATGTGGGTCTGAAGAGGACTCCTATCAGACATCCCGGCTAATAGTATGACTAATAGTCTTGATCTGGACTAGGTTGGGGTATTTTCTTAATATACAATCGCCCTTTGATGTAAAGATATTTCTTAGTCTTATATGAATGTGTCTCTCTAGTCATCCCAGAATTACACAATAACAGATCTTCCCCACAATTGATTTCAAGCCCTCTCATATACTGCTAACAGGAACACACACTTTTAGTAAGTAATTGCAGTTATTTAAGAAAAATGCCCACTTGTTTTGTTTCTTCTTCTTGTTAGGTGACATTGAGTCAGTTCTAACCCATAGTGACCTTATGAACTTCAGAAGGAAACACAGTATGGTCCTCTGCCAGCCTTACAACTGTTCTTATGAATGAACACAACTGATGTAGCCATTTCTCAATCCATCTCATTGAGAGACTTCCTCTTTAGCACAGCCTTTCCACTTCACCGAACCAGATAGCATTCTCCAGGGAATGATCTCTCCTGACAACATGTTTAAACTATATGAGATGAAGACTTACCATCCTTACTTCTAAGTGCATTCTGACCTCACTTTTTTCAACACGGATTGGTTTGACACTTTTCCTGTTCATGGTACTTTCAATATTCTTCTTTGGCATCCCAATCCAAATGCATCCATCTTCAGATGTCTTCCTTATTCAATGTCTTTCACATAAATATAAGGCAATGAGAAATACCATAGTTTGGGTCAGTCTCACCTTAGCCCTTAGTCTAACACCTTTACTCTTTAATACTCCAAAGAGGTCTTGTGCAGCAGCAGATTCACATCATCCAACACATCTTCTGATCTTGACTATTGCTTCCATGAGTATTGATAGTGGAGCTAATTAAGACAAAGTGCTTGACAAATTCAACTTATTCTCCATTTTCCATGTTATTTATTGGTCCAGTTGTGAGGTTGTAAGTCTTCCTTACAGTGAGTTTAAATCATACCATAGGTTACAATTCTTGATCTTCCTCAGCAAGTGATTCAAGTTCCCCTCACTTTCAGCAAGCCAGTTCCTGTCATCTGCCTATCACAGGTGATTAATAAGCATTCCACCATTCCTGATGTCACATTCTTCATGTAATCCAGCTTCTCTGAAGATTTGCTCAGCATGCAGCTTGAATAAGGATGGGGAGAGGTTGCAACCTTGAAGCATATCTTTCCTGATTTTGAACCAGGCAGTATTCATTTGTTCTTTTTGCACAACTGCTTCTGGATCCACATACAAGTTCTGAATGAACAGAATGAAGTGTTCTGGAATTCCCACACTTTTCAAGATTATTCAGAGTTCAATATGGTACATATAGTCAAATGCTTTGGCATAGTCAATGAAACTCATAAAATCATTCTGACTTTCCCAGGTATCCTGTTCATATTTATATGCACAATTTTAAAAGTGGTTGGTAAGTTTTTATAGCATAACTATTTATGAAGCTTTTGGTCCTAATTTCTTAAAAAGTCCACTGTTGAACTGTTTTTGTTCTAGGAAGCAATGTGCAAAAGTCAAGGAGAAACCAAAGAACCATAAATTGAAAAATCTGGGAATTATATCTGGGATCTCTTTCTATCTGTTAATCTTATTAATATGTTTTCAAAATTGATTCTTATGCTAAAGGTTTCATTCTTTCAGTTGCCCCATCATCCCACTTTTGCTGTTCTGTCTTTTGCATGGGTGATGTATCACTCACACTTCCTGCCATGAGTCTATTCATACCCATGGTGGCCCTAGCAGTAAGTGCTGAATTGCCCCTGTAGGTTTCTAAGAGTCACTAGTTACTAAAGTAGAAATCTTTGTCTTTCTCCTACAAGAGGCTGATAGTTTCAAACTACCGAATTCGTGGGTAGCAACCCAATGCTACCAAGGCATCAGGGACCCCAATGTATTACTAGTCAGAAGAAGAGCATAAAAGTCTTCAAACCCGTGGCCATTGACTTGGTTCATGCTAGCAGAGACTGTATATAGGGTTTTGGAAACTGTAAATCTTTATGGGGGCAAATAACCTCATCTTTCTCTCATAGAGTGGCTAGTAAGTTTGAATTCCTGGCCTTGTAAGCAGTCCCATGCTAACCCTTATAGCTCCATCAGGGCTCTTACTCCTCAGAGACATCAGAAAAGTTGCTTTTAAAGAGGTATTCTAAAATCATAGAAATCAGTGGCAACCCATGAAGAGAAATCAAATCCTTAAGAGTTTGAACTTTGTATAAACAAAGTCATTTATTGACAATGAGAATTTTGAATTTTAACCATATATAAATGACATGGTAAGCTACACATAAGCAGTGAACAACTTTAACTTTTGACAATAGTGTACCTTATGGACTCAGATGTGAATGTCATTGAAACTTTCAAATTAATCCATTTTTAGAAAGAAATGCTGATTCCTACAATTGTACAGATCATTTTATGCACAGCCAATAGGATGCCGTGTAACCTCCTACTGTGTGTAAATTAAATGCTTCTTCCACATACTGGATAAAAGAATTTCATTTCCACATGAGAAGAAAGGACAATTTTAGTTTACTTTGAGGCCATTTTTATATCTCCTGGATAGAATAGACTGCATTTATTTGATATAAAAATATCTCTTTGGAGGAAAATAAATAAAATTAAAGTAGTGAAAATCACTAATTACAACCAAATCCTCAAAGATCTGACTTTTTGCCTCTCCTGTCTATAAATATTAAGAGAAATTCTCTTCAGAGATATTCTGCGATCAAAGTGAGGCGGCACTGAAAGTCAAGGGTACAGGCCCACTTATTCTTGAAAGTGGTTCATTTGCTGAGCCCTTCACTTTCCACTCTGCACATTCACCCCATTAAAAAAAGAACAACACAAGTAGCTGTTTCCCGTGAGTACCTGTTTTAATTCTACCTTCAGGGGAAAGAAACAGCTTGTTTGCAAGTAACATTATAGTTACTATGCAATATATAACCTAATGTCACGCATAATAATGTAGTGTTCATGCAGCACATGGCATTAAAACTTAATGAGGCAAGGAATTTTTCCCTTATGAGTGGCAGAGGTTAAAGGTAATTCATAAAACAAAGCTTTATTCAGCTATTTAGTATTAGCGATGCATGTTTCTGCCTTTGTTTCCCCTCTCCTCCAATCTCCAGAAATATGAATGGAGGGGTAATGGATAGGTGCCCTACTGAGGATTATATATCTGGAGAGGAATTTTATTTTATAAGGAAGTTTAGAATATTTTACTTTCTGATACTGTCAGATTGTCATTGCTCTTCTTCCACTAAATGGGTTCTAAGGCCTAATATTTATTTTGCTTGCCAGCACAAATATTTCAGAATAGTTACACTAAAATCAAATGAGAAGAAGGCTTTGTTACATTGAGCAATATAAATCAAACCTATCTGTTGATTTCAATTTAGTATCACAAAGAGAGCAAGTATTTCTTCTTTCCAGAGTCCAAAGCCCCAGAGCCTTAGATGCTGCAACGGAATCCCTCCTGAAAAGTGTTTACAAATGCATTTATTCATAAAGTAGTTCCTTTTTACCACTGAAACAGTATCACACGGCAGGTTTTGGTATGCTCTTCCATGTATTCATAACACAGAGATACTAGTCTTGTTTCTTTTCATAAAACTTGATAGTTATTAGATAAAGCACCTACAAAGAGACACTGATTTAGGGAAGTCTTATGACTGTGGGAGGTCTTAAGACTATGATATCTTCAATGTATAGAAAATTAATTAGATGTTGCTCGTCAACTATAGGGATAATACATTTTATAAATTTTGCTCTGGAAAGCAAGAAGTCAGGCTACGGAGTCCAGAGACTACCCAGATAAAAGATTGAGAAACTATTCTGCCTTCCCTTTGGTCTACTAAAAGAAACCCTGGTGATGTGATGGATTCAGCATTGGGCTGCTAAGTCAAAGTTTGGTCATTTGAACCCAACAATTGCCTTGTGGGCGAAATATGATGCTGTTTTCGTCTTTAAAGATTTATAGCAGTTCTGTGTTTGAGGGGCATAGTCAGTCTATCTGTTTTGCAATACACAGATTCTGTACCCCGACAGAATGAACGCAGCTTGGTCCTAGCTTATAACTTGTCCATGTGTTTGAGGCCATCTTTGCAACCAGTGTGATAGTTGATCTTTCTACTGTCTTCCTCTCTTTCACTGACAACCTATTCTACCAAGAGAGCAGTTCTTGATGTCCTCTACGACTTGAAATCAACTCACGGGCAAATGAGTGGGAATCCTCACTCCTTTCTCTACTGTTTTTCTTTCTTTGGTCTATGTCTTCTGTTTTCTCTCTCACTTCCTCCTCCTCCTCCTCCTTCTTCCTCCTCCTTCAGATAGGCACAACTAAATTTGATAGTGTTTATTTTAAACAATAATAACTATGACCTTTTCACATGCGTAACTATTAGACTTGGCTTGAAGAAAGTTGTAAGTTGGAAATATTTCCTTTTGAAGTTGACTGCTCCACTTAGTCCATCTTGATAAAATGATGCCCCGTAATTTATGGAGTGTTATTTAAATTTAATAAGTATCCAAAATAGTCATCGTAATTAAGAATGTGATAGGGCCAAAGGTATAACATCTCTTCCTGAAGCTTGCGGAATAAGTCAGTATCTTCGCAGGCCTTCAATGCTCATGGAACAACTCACCCCTCACACTTCCATATAACTCACCGAATTATCAGGAGGCAACTACTGTTCGACAAGGATGCATATTTTTTCTAGTTGGAATCAAGAGATACTTATTTTTGTATTTAGATTGATATATAAAAGTAATTGTGCAAGATATATAGCTACAAAAATCAATAGTCTATATGATTCCCCATATTCCATATTATAGTAATTACTTGTTCCCTTGACTGAAGCTCACTATATTTATAGTAGATGGAGAAAAGATTAAAAGCCAAGGTTTTACTTTTTTTAAAGTCTTCATCCATCCTTATTGAAGCAGCAGACAAGAAAATCCAACGATATATTATTTTGGAAAGTTCTATTATATATAGTTAAAAGTATTACAGAGCAAAGATGCCATTATGAAAAGATTGAGAAGACACAGTAAAACACTACTATACAATTCATAAAATGCTGAAAGGGAAGTATTTACTCAATATTTCTGAAGCTGAAATAATCAATGAAAAAGTCAAACCTTGAGTTCTAATATTGAAGACCTCTAAGAAAAATGTTCAATAATATGAGCAGTATCAAAGGAAAATGGAAAGAATGCAAATACACAGCTTACCAAAAATATAGGCCTAAATGCTACCATTTAGAACAGGTATTCTCAAACTGGGTGTTGCGAATCCTTTGGGGGTCAAATGACCCTTCCACAGGGGTCTCCTGATTCATAACAGTAGCAAACATACAGTATGAAGTAGTAACAAAAATAATTTTATGGTTGGGAGGTCATCATACCATGAGGATCTGTGGTAAAGAACAACTGCATTAGGAAGGTTGAGAAGCACTGATGTAGAAGATAACATATGCTTAAGAATTGATGATCATTAAAAAAATATATTGGAGATGAACTGAAGACATTGACAATAAATGCAGTCTAGGAATTTTTGAAATGCCAATTGAGATGTGTCAGCCAGCACGTGAAACATTGGAAGCACTCATTGATCCGTGTGAGGAATAACTCCATATAAATGCCCATTTTCAAAAATGTATGTTCCAGTAGGTAGCCGTCCTACAAAATATTCTCATTAATAACACACATAAATATAATTTAGCTAAAGATAATTTTAAAAAATTACAAAAGTGCCTTGACAATAAACTGCCAGAAGTTAAATAAACACTCAGAGAGGACATAGTACAAGGAATACTGCTTTTGCCAGATGAATCTCAGCTAGCAGCAGAGAATACTAACACTCTGTTTACCTATGTTTCATTGACTATGCAAAGTCATCCTTCTGTGTTGGTCATAACAAATTATGGATGGAATCTCAAAAAATAGCAATGCTAGAATGTTTAATTATGCTCACGTAGAACCTGTACTTGGACCACAAAGCAGCCTTTCAAACAGAACAAAGGAACACTGTATCTTTTAAAATCTGGAAAGGCATGTCAAATGGTTGTATCCTTTCAAAATAGTTATTCGATTTTCATGCCAAATAAATAAGCCAAGGAGCTGGACCACATGAAGAAGAATGTGGCATCAGGTTGAAAGAAGGCTAATTATAATCTGCAATATGCAGAAGATACTGCAGGATTTGAAGCATATAGCGATGAGAACAAAGACTTCGGTATGAATTACAACTTAGCATAAATAAAACAAAAATACAAGGGGACCAGTAAGCAACAGCAAGAAGAGAATATTGTAGTCAGTAACCACAAGGTCAGCAGTTCAAAACCATTCTGCAGGACACAGATAAGACTTTCTACCCCCATAAAGAATTCCTCTCTCAGAAACCCAGTTCTACTCTGTCCTATGGGGTTTTCATGAATATAAGTAGTTGTCAAAGATGTAATTTTACTTGGATCCATAATCCATGCTGCTGTGGGTGCTATAGTTAAGAAATCTTATGACATATTACATTGGCAACACTTTTTAAAAAGAACCTTGAAGACTAAAGTATATTTTACCTGAAATATGTTATTTTTACTCTGCTTCTATGCCTGTAACAGTGGACAATGAATTTTGAGTAGCCACTATGAATGCATGTATTTGAATTACTGTGTTGGAAAGAATATGGAATATATCATGGACTGTCAGAAGAACAAAGTATTCTTTCCTGGAATACGCATAACCTGAATAATCCTCAGAAATGAAGATGGCAAGACGTAATTGCCCTTCTTTTGGACATACATTTAGGAGAGACTCATTCCTAGAAAATGACATCATCCTGAGGAGAGAAGAACAAGTCCCTCAGTGAGGTAGACAGACCCTACAGTAGAGTTAACAATGGGCTCGATCTTAACTATGTTTGTGAAGACGGCACAGGATCTGGAAGTGTTTTGTTCTGTTACATGCAGGGTTGCGATGAATCAGAGCAGACAGCTCCACACAACAACAGCCTCCGTTTTGGGCTGAGAGAACTACTCTCTGAATTATGGCATACATTGATCAAGTACAGAGTTGAAACAGTACCATCTCAACAGCTGTGAGCAATAGGTGCAGCCAAATTCTCCTCTGAAATCCCTTGTGTTATCAGGCCCAGGCTCAAAAACAGGGCTTTGAAACAGCTGTTTCTCTGCTATTTATTTCCTCGCATTTGAGTGAAAAGTTCTATGGGCTGAATAAATTTATGTGTAAATATTCAGTACATCCCTTTTATAATTAAATAATTATATAATAGAGGAAACCCTTCATTATGGTTTTACATCACAAATCAATGAACATGGAAGCAGCCGTGAAGACATCAAATAACATCATGCATTTTAAAATCTGCTGCAAAAGACCTGCAGATTGAAGAGACAGAATGCTTATTTGAGGACTGAGATATGTTTGACTCAAGGCATGGTATTTTCAATTGCCAAATGTATATGCAAAAACTGAATGTTGACTATGGAAAACAAGAATTGATGCATTTGAATTATGCTATTGGCAAAGAGTACGGAATATACCATGAATTGCCAAGGAATAAACAGATCCACCTTCAAGAATTACAGCCAGAATACTCTTTGGCTAGGAAGATGACAAAATTTACTAAGAAGGTTGGCAAGAAAAAAAAAAGAAGAAACACCATCTATGGGATAGCTTGATAAAACTATCTGCTGAGACATTGCAACGGATGTGAGAATGGTTAAAATTAGGCATGTATGCCTATCAAGAGATTTCACCAAATAATATAAAGAGAACACATGTATTGGAAAAACATTTTGAAAATGACATCGGGGTCAAGTGCCTAAAATCTACAGAAAACCTCACCACCTCTATAAGACAAAGGCTAACATTCCACTTTAAAATGGACAAGGAAACATAGACAGTTCATGAAAGAGACCAACACACATGCTGGCTACCATTATGACTATTTGAGAGATGAACATCAATGCCACCATAAGAAAACACTTCACCACAGCATTGTAGCAAAATTCCCAAAAACGAAATATAGGAGTGGGAGCTGAGAGATTGGAATTCTCATACATTGCTGGAGGGACTGTAAAATGGTACAAACATAACTAATAGTGCTAGGGTACTTTTTCACTATTCTCTCTCCTTTCTCATTCATGAACTCTGCAGATCACTTACAACCACCATAGAATTTGCTTGTGAATTTTAGAAGATAGTAATCTCAAAAATGTAATGAAAGCAAACCCACACCCAAATGAGAACCAACAGTTTAATAAAATAAAGTCTAGTGCTTTCCATCCCAATGAGAATTTACTTATCTTCTCTATTGACACAGGAGTTATTTATCACACCCGTTCCTGGAGATGTCCCAGAAGTGTTTTGAGATTCTGATTCTGCCTCTGCATGACTCTTGGGGAAATTACTATTTATACTTCCAGAGGCTCAGTTAACTTTAACTAACACAAGCAGAATTATACCTCCTGAATTACAAACTTTTGAGAATGACACAGAAAATGCCTCATCTAGAAATATGACATGTATTTAATAAAGGGAGTCCATCATGTAGTTTAATAAGGAGAGTGTTCAAAATCAAAATGCTATAAACATTTGACATTCAAAATGACAATATTTACTCTATGATTCTAACAATACATTAAAATGTTAATGCTACTGTGAGTTTTCATAGAGATGATGAGATACGGATCTTGTTACTATTTCCCTTTATATATGTTATCTTAAAGATATTAGGGCCTGCATATAAACATAAGCTAAGTTTAAGAAAATTCAAAACTATATATCATCTCAATGTATATATACAAAGGTCTTCAATAAGTTCATGGAAATGTAATATTTAAAGAAATTTTTGAAGTCATGTCATAAATATAAGGAATAAATTTAGGATTTATTTGTTCCATCATTATGTGATAGCCTGGAGTTATTTTTTAAATATGTCTTTATTCAATTTTCTATTCTTTATAGCTTTCCTAAACACAGACAAAAACTAAATGCTCATTTGAGTTTTTAGATGATTTGAGCATAAAATGGAATCTTACAGTACTGCTGACTGGCAAACCACAAATAAATTTGTTTTAAGATAAAGAATCTTGAACATTTGGAAAGTTTAATCTGCAATTGAATGGGAAAATCAATATCTAAGTCATTTAGATACTTAGCCTCATAAATCAACTCTGCAGCATTACTTTTCATTCAATTCTATATGCGAGGTTATAGTAAAAACTCAAACACCCAGTAGTAGACATAGTAATCTTTAAATACGTATTCAGTATCTTCTGAAATGTAGAAACACAAGATGCTCTTGTGAAGGCAGATTACATATGAAACAATGACTTAACTGCAATCACAGCTAGTCAGAACACAACCTGGCTATCATGATCAATTAGTGACACTAGTATTTAAAAGAAGAGTTAGAAGGATCATCATTCAGGAGAGTGATGCCTCTGAGATTCAAATGAGAATTTGAAAGGAACTTGAGCATCTTTAAAAGCAAAAGCTAAGGAGAAACCTCATTGTTTTCTTTGGACATTGAAGGGCATGATAAAAAAGAAAATTATCTCTGTTCCCAGGGGAGAAATAGAATCTGTATAAGGATTGATCAGTCTGCTGATTTTAAGATTCTTTTCAATAATTAACATGCAATAGTTACAATTCCCAAAACTTGAATGAATGAGCTCATATGGTATGTACACTCCGGAAGGTGTATAAAGAGAGATACATCAGTCTGGGTGATAGGTGAGAATTTCCTACATCTGCTGAGTGGTTGGCTAAAACCTAGATGATCTTAGTAGGGAAGTGACAAGTACAATGGACTAAAATTTACAACTAATTGATTCATTGTTGGCTATTACATACCAGGTGTAATCATTTTCAATTTCTATTGCCGTCTTAGACTCCTAGTGATTGTGTCGCGTGTAACAGAACAAAACGTTGCATTCCTGCTCCATCCTCATAAGTGTACCCATGTTTAACTCCCTGCTATAACGGATGTTTCCATCCCTCTACTGAAGTCCATTATCTTTTTCACTGATCCTTTGTACATTTTGGACCATACACAATGTACTTGTCCCAGGATTGGTCTGTTCTGTTGCTATGTCTCAAGTAAGTAGGACTAGGTCTTAACATTTTTGTTTCTAAGCAACATTCTAAATGTACTTTTTTCCAAGATAGGGTTGTTGAGTCTTCTGGCTGTCCATGGCATTTTCAATACTCCTTACCAACATTGCATTTGAAATGCATTCAAGTATTCCTTTTTCATTATCCAGCTCTTACATGCACATAAGCCTTATGTTATAAGGTGACTGTAAAGAACGTGGCTTGAATCAGGTGCATGTTAGTCCCCAAAATGGCATCTTTGCTTTGACACACTTTAAAGGGGTCTTTTACTGCAGATTTACCCAACTGAAATTCATGTGCCTTTCCCAAGGTGCTGTCTTTTGATCCAGTTGTAAAGAATTTTGTCTTCTCTGTGTTCAGGTATAATCCATACTGAAAATTGTAGTCTTAATGACTTAATTTGCAGAACACAATGATAGTAAGGGGCTACTTTACATAAAATATCTTTCTGCTCTGCCCCTCTGATAAATGAAGTTAGACATAGTGTAAGTCAAATGAATAAATTCAATAAGAGAAAGATAGTTATCCCAGCAATATCAGAGAGGCAGTATAGCAAAATTTGAAAGAATATTTTTTTAGAGCCAGATTTTCTCCATGAAGCATTCACCTTTATAAGTGTGATTTATCATCTATTTTCAAACAGGATAAATGACTTTATCTCTTGTCTAAAATTTTCATCTGGAAAATAGATGTAATACAGTGGTAACTAACTCAGTGAGATGTAGGAAAAATTTTATTTGATAATCTTGAACAGCACTGAACAATCTTTAAATATCTAATATAGGTTAGCTGTTATCTTTTTCCTTGTTCTTATTGCCTTTATGTGAAACAAATTTCAAAAGTTTGTACATGTTCAGAACAATATTCTCTCTTCATATCATTATGGCAAATTAGTCTTATTTCTGAATTTAAATTTTAAAATATGCACCACTTGTTTAAAATAGACATATACAACATTCAAGGATAGGCCTCAAACATAAATGGAAATCGATTATTAAGTCAAACATAATTAGAAATGACACTTCATGGAACTCAATATTTTAAACCTCTCACAATCATGTAATCCACAAGTATCTGGTTATATAATTGGAAGAAAACTGCTGCCATTGTTATATTTTATAGAGGAGAAAATTGAAGCTCTAAGAGGTAAAATTGTTCAAGGTTACACCACTTTAATGATATTGAGATACATTCTTAATCTAAGTTTGTCTTTTTTAATCTATACAACTAGAAGATATGCAGGCAAGTCAGAAAGTATTGTGACTGTGGTTGCAGTTCATATATGAAAAAATGTATTTCAAATAAGGTGTGTTTAACTTTATCTCTGAGATCAGCGGATGACTGCAGACAAGTTCTCTCAGTAATATTCATAGTCCAACCTCAAAAAAAAAAAAAAAAGAGGCTTCAACCCAAGCAGTGCCTTCTGAGGGAACATGCTGGACTTGTTCCATTCAAGCCCAGGAGATCAGTTCAGAAGGTTATGGTGACTCTTTTAAGAGAGGTTTGTAAAGTATTCTGTTTTATATATCAAAATATACATGCAAACATTGTTGCAAGTTGATATACCTGTAATGCAAGTAGTATGTGCTTCATTAAAAACCTAACCTACTCAAACTATAGGAGGTAAGCTTCCCTTTCTTCTTAAATTGTTGTCATTATGATATATATTTTTAATTAGAGAAATCATGTATTGTGTGATTAAATTCTTGGTTCAAAATCACCTAGCTAGTAGATGATGAGACTAAAATTTGAACCAACACAATCTGCTAGTAGATAGTGCAACATCTATGCACACTGAGTAAAAATGAGGGCAGCTTCATTCAATAAAATTCAATAAATCATAAAAGATAATAACAGGGAGACTCTTACCCATTAATATACAATTAAAAGTCTCATGGTATATTCAATAAAAACTGTCCATATTTTACAATGTATATGGTATACTACCAATTTTGTGAAATGAAGAAAATAATTAGAAATACATTGGCAATGATTATGGGGGATAGTTTCACCCAATGTTTAATGTTCAGTAAATTGTACATCTATAAAGTGTTGAATTGGCAAATGTTGTGTTGAATATTTATTCATATCAATGAAAACCAAATAACCATATATGTGTATCTGTATGTACATGTGACTGTATATAAATATATGAGCATATATAGAAATACCAAATATTAGTTAAGTCCCAAATGAATGGTAATTAATAAGTATATAATTTATACTTCAATTCACTTCCTAATATGAAAATGACTCAAGTAGAGAGAATTAGCATTGGTAACTAGGATATCTGAACTGTGTGAAATATTTGTTTCAGCATGTGTAAAATATCACTCACAGCCAGTTAGAAAGTGTTTTTATTATAAAAGGCTCATACAGTGCACTCAGAGAGGTTCTTGGAACAGAGGCACGGTAGGAAATGCAATGAAAGCGTCGGGGCAGCTGAGTGTTAGCCAGGTCTCCCTCAGACCAGCTGTGTAAGTCTACAAATACTTTTATCAAGAACAAAACCAACAACAAAATAGAGTCTGTAGAAGTGAAATTATGTACAAACTTGAGTATCTCATGGAATTAGGACTTTGAACAAAGTATTTGTCTTCATGAGCTTTAAAATCCAATTTTCTGTAAAAATTACAATTTTTCAATGTACTTTACTGTGCTGTTTTAAATTGCATAAGAATAGTATTTATTAGTACACTTTGGACTATGAGCACACTATGAGATCTTATTTTTGACACCATCGGTTCTGAAAACTCCAAATCATGGCCATTGAGTCATAGGGGCCCTCCGGGGCCAGGTAGAACTGCCCTGTGGATTTCTGAGGCAATCACTCTACTGAGTAGAAAACCTTATCTCATTGTCTCAGAGCAGCTGATGACTTTGAACTGCTAACTTGTCAGTTAGCAACCCCACTGCTAGCCACTACACCACCCTTCCCCCATCCTCATTACTCGTACTGCCTTATGGAAGGACCCTCAGCTCATATTGCTCCAGTCAAGTGTTCAAGTGGGTTGCTTCATTAAGAAAACTGTAAAACATGTAGAAATTGTTGCTTGAATGCACAGGCAATATGCAGCCAGGTTTTCCTTCACTTCAAAGCATTTTTTTTCTTTTCAGTATATAAATATTAGAATAAAGAAACTTCACCAGAATCTGCACATTTCATCACACATGTTACAGGTAGGCCAGCTTGTGAACTTCCTAGCTTAAAAATCAAAAAGAAGATAAGTTGGGAGAGGGGGAAGAAATACAGGAAGGAAAGTTTGCCTGAAGTTTGCAGGTAAAGCAAAGTGTTTCTTACAAGACATATAAAAATTTGTGATTCTTTTTCGACTAACTTCCCCAATTCCCATAAACTGTAGGTACCTTTTTAGAACAAAGAGAGTAAAAACAGTGTTCTTTACTATTTTCTGAGAAAACAGAGTTCCTGCCATACAAAGGCAGACCGACCCTCAGGATAATACAAAGTTCCTGCTAAGAGTTCAAAGTGGGGCATGAAAGCAGTCTATCAATCACAACATGAAATACACTTTCTCACACTCTCATGGGGGAGCAAATATTTATGCAGTTTTGGCCACTACTTTTCCTCATGTACTTTCATACCAGCACTGCAATTGTATACATTTAAGGGGGGAGGGACGGGAGTTTATGTATCCTTCGAGCTTTAGATATTACTTTGGATTTTTAAGTATGGACTTTATTTTAAAAACAATTTCTAAGGGATTTTTTCAATTTAAAACGATCAGTTGTTTCTCTTTCTTCTAAATCATAACTAAACATCCCTCTCACAAAGACCAGATGTTCCTCTATGTCAAAGAGGCACCATTAATACCAAATTACAAACTCAAGGTCATCCTCGAAAGCTTTAATGTTCTATTGATTTCTAAGTTCTCTTCATCTTTTCTTATTGCAATATAATGAATATGTTGGTCGGTGGAAAAGCAGAGGACTTGTGTTATTAGATAAAGCAGAATGCTACCTGCAGCTACTAATGACAAACACAAAATATCCCCTAGAAAGTACACAGTTTCCCATATATTTTGTAAATAGGGAGAGCAGACACAATATTTTTTTCTTCTAAATTTGAAGCTCCATAAACACCTTGGTTGTTAAATTCCAACTTCCCCAAATAGAAGAAAGTATTTCTTTTAAGTTACTCCACATTACCCGGTAAAGCATAAGAATATAATCTTTTTATTTTCTTCCTATTTATATAAATTAGGCCACTTGTGCAATTGTTAGGGGTGATTCATCTAATTTTGTAACACTAAAAAGTACTAAAATATAAGGCCTATACTTTGACCCATATAATATTTATTAGTCATTTACTCTATTAAAAATAGGCAGTGTTTTGACAATATGAGTAACCTCATATCACTTTAGAGTATACTGCCAAATATAACCTTTATATGCTGTTAAAAATAATCATGTAATTATTCAATCTATTGCCTTAACTATTAATGTATTGTAGCTTTCTTTTTAATGATAATTATAATAACCCCTAGACATATAATTTATCTTTAGTTAAACATGGTCCCATAGAAGACGTGTGATCTTCCCAAGGTTAAGTGGAAATAATATGAGATAACTGAGCCCCAGCTTTTTCAAAGTTCTGCTCTGTGCCCATCTTCATGGATGTAACCTGGTTGGGGATATGTATTTTCTGTTCTATTTTATATTGGTCTCAAAACAAGAGCACACATTATTTGCAACTCATCCCAGAACATGTCATTTGGGTTACTTATAATAGTAAAAATTATAGTGGTAAAAACGGTTAAAAAGAAATTGAGTCCATTTACTCAGTACAATTTTATGGAATAGTTGTAGTTCGGCTTGTGAGGTACTTAAGGTCGTAAAAAACTGTTTTTGCCTTCTATTTGGGTTACATTATGTAGTGAAATGCTGAGCCACTAGGGAAGAAGCAAAATTAATATGGCGTAGGAGGAAGTCTATGCTACATAGATAATTCATGTGCAGGATGCCAGTCGCAGGTGAGCTTAGATTTTAAGTTACTGCCCTTATGTGGTGGGCTGCTGACTACAAGTTTAGCAGTTCAAATTCACCAGCTCCTAATCCAATAAGGTGTGACAGTCTCAGAAACTCACAGCCGCACTTCTCTCTTCTATAGACTCACTTTGAGTCAGAATGACTAGATGGACGTGAGTTTGGTTTGGTTTGGTTTGGTTTAGATACCAGTCATGTAAGGGGAAAAGATTCCACATGTTAAACTCACACACTGACATTCAAGTCCACCTAGATCAAAGCATACGGTGGAACAAAGCCAAGCCACCCTTACAATGCTCTGTCCAAATTGCTAACTCAGAATATCTGAGCATAAAGACTCTTGCTTTATAATAACTGGTTTTGATATTCATCATTATTCAGCAACAAATCACCAAAACACAGATTTTCTTTTTCTTCAACATGATATTGAGTATAATAGCTATTTTGGGAAATACAACTACCAGTAATCATCAAATTATCTTTCTTTCAGTTAGTCATAAATATTCAGTCTTTATATTTTATTTTTTGTGAACATAAAATATCATGATTTTTCACAAGATCACTGCTTTTTTAAATTACAAAATATTCATTTACTCACTAAAATGTATGGATCAAACAAATCATTTGAAAACTGATAGGTTTAAAAGTGGAGATAAACAATAAGAAGGCAGAGATACTGGACAATAGTCATATGGAGATTGATAAGCATTGGTTTATCATTTCTCCTAGATTAATTAGTTAAATAGTTATGTTTTTCTCCTCCTTTTCCTCATCCACTAATTTCTTCTCCAATTTATATTTTATTGAAAAAGCAGATGGTAGACAGGACTGACATCTTTGGTCACACCAGGGAGGTTTAACTTCACAATACATTTTTATTTATATAAAATATATAGTTATAATTTCATTTTTCATTACTTAAAAATAATTTTACTGCTACTTACTAACATTGCTACATGGAAATTAAATTAATTAAGTAATTTTATTTTTATGGCTAACTTACACTTGCTTCACATGTCAAAGAATGATTCCTGAATATTTGTTCAATTTAGGATTTTTGAACGGTTCACGTGTATGAATGCATACTTTATTATGGCCTGCTATGGCACTGCTTTTTAAAATACTCCAGAGGCATAGGACCTTTCTAATGAATATAAAACAGAATGATATTAATGCATATTTCATATTTTTATCTTCTGTACAATTTGTTTGATACTATTTTACAATATTTCTCTGTAATTTTCAGAATGACATATATTTTAAATTTACCATTACTATAATTATTTACTTGTATGTCAATATTAAAGTACTGAATAAACTCAGTTATAGAGTAATAAAACTTTTATGATATACTGTATATATATTTTAAGATAATAAAAATGCTGGGAAAACTTGTTCTATGAATAATACAACTAAAAACAAACTAAAAACACAATTAGAAGCTAATTCTAATAAGATATAAGATTTTCTTTCCCTCAAATTATTTTGTTCACTTAAATTAATGAATTAAAAATAAAATAATTAAATGTTATAAGATAAATAATGCATTTAATTTAAAAAAAGAGTTTAACTCTGACACGATACTTCAAGTTGACTAATTCAACTTAAAATATGAGCGAGAAAAGAATATCTAAGTCAAGAATTCATCATGCAGGGTAAGTTACATAATACATTTTTTAGCAAACTAATGCCATAATAGACATTTTTAGAAATGCATTATATTTAGCTAATGAGAACTGTTAATGTATATCATAATCATTAGATAAGCACATATATCATGTTATTCCTTTGTATAATATCTTATTTTATTCATTTGACATTCAAGAAAACTTTACTATTTTTTAGACCAACTAAAGTACTTTTATCATTATAGATATTATTAGACACTTCAAGAAGTATACTTTATTCTATGGCTGAGGTTTAAGCTTGGAACTATGCAAAGCAAGTGTAAACTTAAAGTAGCAAAAAGAATAGTGAATTTCTATTTTGATACCCTTCACAAAATACTGTCATGACTTTTATTCTTCCAGTGTAGAAGAAAGAAAACCCTGGGATGATGGTCAGCTGATGGCAGAAGGGTCACAGTGCCAGGATGAAGCACTATGTGCTCTCCTTGGTGTGGTGGTGATTGTACCCAGGAAGGGAGCCATGAAAGCAGGAATGCAAAGGGTCTTTGAGCAATCTTTTCTTTTTTTGGGGGGTGGCATCACTGTCCTCTGGTGGGAGTAGGAGGTCCAGCTTTGCTCCTGGAGAGCTGCTGCTGGATTTGAACCCCTCAACCCAGTGTGCTGCAGTCCCACACACAACCACTATGGCACCGGGGCTCAACCGCTTTTGAGCAATCTTTTTTTTTTTTTCCTTTGAGCAACCTTAAAGAGAGATGAAATAATGCTGTCTATATGCTAGCAAATTAAGATTTGGAAGTAATTTATACTCCATGTCTAAAAGTTCTCTTCATGGAAATATTTCATCTATTTTATACCAGTCAAATTGATTAATAAGCCTTTTGAATCCTACATGTCTTTTATTTATTCTTCAAGTCAGTATGAACTTTCAATAATGAATGAAAGTATGCTCAGATGGACCAGCTACATTCTTGTAATGGTTTGAATAGTTCAATGTTTAATATTTGGCAAATACGTTTAACATTTCACTTCCAAATCTTTTAAAGCATTCATTGGTGTCTTCAGTGAATTAGAATATAATTCAATGAACTTTAATCACGCAGCTCATTCACTCAAACTCAGGGGCCCTGAGTAGTTTATGTTCCCCGAATAAGACTGTCTTGACTAAATTGTGGCTTTCAAAATATGTGTTAAATTGGCTGGGCCATGTTTCGCTATCGTATGCAATGATCCTTTATCTTGTGAATTGTTGCAATTATCCTCTGTTTCAATCTTCATCTCTTTGATTTAATGGAGTAGAATGAAAGATCGTTATGTTGATGATGTAGGGTACAATCTACAACAATGTTTCCCAAACTTATTTGGTTTACCTCTCCCTTTTCAGAAAATCAAAATCAAACAAATTACTCAGCCCCCACCTGGCAATGAAAAACTTCGTCACTTCCAGCTCATAGCCCAGGATAAAATAAAAGTACTGGCTTTGGCAGACCCCCTAGATTGCTCCAGTGTCACCCATTGGGAGAACAGTGATCTACAGGATTAAGTAATATCTTGAATCAATTACTTTTGAGGCATAAAAAGATGTAAGCAAAGCAACAGCACTCAGAAGACCTACTATCTTCAAGAAAGAAGAGCTGGGAGGAAAGAGCGCTGTCTAGACTCAGGGTACCTGAGTTGTTAACCTTCTAGGCTAGGGGAAGACTGATGCCAAGACATGGGAAGATACTCAAGAGACAGCAAGGCCACAGATGTTGAAAGAAGACAAGAACCTTGTCCCAGAACTGACAGAGAATAAGTCTTCCCCTGGGTTGTTGACCTGGATTTGGATTTTTAGTATCCTAAACTGTGAGAGGAGACATTAATATTTGTTGTTTAAACCATCTAGTTGTTGTATTTCTGCTCTAGGTGCACTGGGTTACTTAGTATTTTCCAAGGTGATACGAATATTGCAAACTTCATACTTGCAGTTAAATTTTTCAAATAACATAAACAACAGTGCATCCACAAAGCTGCATACATTTATTTGATTTATTTGCATAAATAAGATAGAATTCAAAACAGGAGTTCTGATTTTGCAGTTTATAAAATTTATCCTCTCAGAAATCATGTCTTTGCTTCCATAAATTTTCCTTATTCAATTTAAAGTATTTTATGCTAATGGATTTCATATTATGAAAAATAACTCCACAATGACAAGTGCATGAGAACAAATATTACTACTACATTCTTTTGTTACTTATCTACTGTTTTTGTTATGTTTTCAACACCCTGACTCTGTACTATAATTTCTCAGAAAGTCAACAAGACCAGGCTGTTCTCAGAGAGGTTTCTCTGATGGCAAACAACTTGATGGGAGAAATTGTTACACTGCATAAGTCACTGAGTTTTCATTGATAGATGTGCCAGGGAACTGTTGTCTAAAAAGATTTGGATGTTAAAATTGTGAGACTCAGATGAATTGGTTGAAACTTAGAGTGACCTCGATGGATCACAAAGTGAAGTACTGTTCAGTTCTGCACCCTCCTCAAAATGGCTGCTACGTTTCACCTCATCTTTGCAGCCACATTGTCAGTTTCTCTCAAGGGTCTCCTCTTTTTCACAGACTCTTTAGGCAAACACCCTATCCTTTTCCCTGGCTATCTCTTCTGCTAACACATCTAACCTACAAGAGTATTTGTCTTCAGTCGTGTGAGGTTTGTATCACTATAAGCAAAGTAGTGTTAAATAATGCACATAAGTCCTAACTTGGTTCACAAATCTATGGATAAAAATGAATCACACTGACAGCGATGTCTAATATGGCGCCTTTGCCTTTCCAAGGCAAATCTATTCAGGTGACCCATTAAGGTATCTTTTCACTGCTCTGTAGTCTCTTCCCTTAGTGGGAACCAAGCCCCATGGATTGTTGTCCTTCACACACTAGGTATTTACTTAGTTTTGTTAGAGCTCAGGGAATATAGGCCTTGTCTATGTCCTGGGTCACCATTTTCCTTACAATTTTTCTCACCAAAGATCTCTTTACTTTTGGTTTGTCACTTTTATCTTATTTTTCACTTTCTTACGAAGCCAACTTTTCTGAGAGAGAGAGAGAGAGAGAGAGAGAGAGAGAGAGAGAGAGAGATTGGAAAATAACAGGATATCTTTACTGATATTTTTCATTCCATTATTTTCTTCCGCATCTGTATACAGAATATCTCATATCACCTTCTTTCCAAAGAGGCAAACATCCATCTAGATATTCATTTCCTATTGATGCCATAAACTGTACCTCAAACTTAATGACCTAAGGCAAAATAGATTTATGATCCAGTAGTTTACTAGGCAAGAAGTCTGGCAGGAACCCCACTGAGTTAAAAGCATGGTTTCTCCATGTGCTCCTTTGGAGGCTCCAGGGTAAAAGCTGGTGGCTTGTTCATCCAGGAAGATCCTTGCTGTGAGAGACCTCATTCTTCCACTTCCTTGCTGCTTATCCTTGTTCTAAACATTAACCATATTCTTTTGACTTTGGCATTGCTCCATGTTCCACACCAGCAGTGATGGATCAAATTTCTTCTATGTTTTGAATCTCTCTGGTCTCATCTTCCATTGTCACTCCTTTCTTGTCTTCGTTTAGGGACACACATTGGTATCGGCCCCTCTTGAACAATCTTGGCTAGTCTTTTCATCTCACCATTCTTAATTCTCATCACCTCAACAAAATCTATGTCACCACAAATGGTAACAGGTTCACAGGCTCTGGCAATGCGCCCCACAGCAACATATACGGCAGGGTAGAGTGGCCCCTGTGGGTTTCCATGAATGGGACTCTTTGTGGAAATTAAGAGTTGAAACGTAAGCTAAAGGGTGGCCACTAAGATGTCCAAAGAGCTCAAGTGGCATAGCAGTTACTCTTTGTGCTGTCAAGTGCAAGGCTTGTCGTTCAAAGTTATCAGCTTTTCTGGGGGAGAACGATGAGGCTTTGTGTCCCCATACATATTTATAGTCTTGGGGACCCACGAGGGCAGTGGCCCTGGCCATAGCCTCCCTAAGAGTTGGAATTAGCTTGATTGCAGTGAGGCACTTCAACCCATATAATGGGATTCCTGAGAGAGTCACGAGCCAGACACTAAAAACAAACCTAGAATTCCAATCAGGGATCAGTTGCTGTGTTTAAGTTTTTGAAAGACTAAAGTCAAACAGCTGGGGAAGGATAGGTATGGAGAAAGAAACAGGAGTTAACATATACAGATGTTTTTTCCCTAAAATACTGAATGACTCCTCACTTTATAGGGACTGATGTGAGTAAACTGAATAGATCATAACACTAAGAAAAATAAGCTTATATTGAAATTTCTGATAAACTTTTAACAGGACTGTAGTTCAGCAGATGTTCCTGTAAAATTTTCCTTGATCTATCCGATATCACTATGCCAGGTTACAAATAAAGAGCTATGGATATCTCCAAAATAAGTGCTAAGCCACCAAATCAATTCAGTAAAATTTTGAGCAGCTTTATAAATCCTACTACATATAAACAAAAATAAGGGTCATATTGTACCTTTGCTTCATAATGATAATACCAAGCAAAAAAATGCATCCTTATAATAGGATGCATATTTCCAGATTATTGACTTGAAAGAAAGGAAATATACAGTATAGTTTTATAAGATAATCCAAGTGACCACTATTAAATCCAGATTATTTTTGCATAATACAATTGAAATCATATGTATATGTACATACACATAAGTATATTTGTGTGTCTATATAGTGTGTTGAAATATTTATGATAGTTACATGAGACAAGAGTACCTCCACTCACTTATAAATGAATACCATGAGTATCTAATACCATGCCATTTTAGAACCTGAACATTTTCTTTAAAAATATGATAAACACACTCTCAATATATATTCCACTAGCTTGATTTTTATTAAAAGAAAGTGAAGCCTAAACTTGCAATTTTAATGTTAAGTGCTCAAAAAGTGAAACATGTATGAACACTTTGAAGAACTGAAAGAGGAATAAAGGATATTTATACATAGAAAAATATTTGATCTAATAGTGTTGCTTTAGTAGCCTGAAACTTTTCAATAGATTAGTAAAGATGGACAAAAAACATAATTTATTAACAACTCAACTGTAACATTACAAAACACTCTCTAACCACTATTCAAATGATGTTCATTTTAATACTGTCTGATATATAATGAGGGTAAAGATAATATAAAATTCAAATATAAATAATATATTATAACATGTTCAATAAATTATAATTACTAATATATAATTTTTTTGCTGGTTATGATTTGATCTTTTTTGTGTGTTTGCAGTAAATAAGAGGGCTACAAAAAGTTTTTGAAAAAATCTATTATCCTTTAGTCACATTTTTCCATGGAAATTTTTAATCTTTCTAGCATTTAATATACTGTAAATAAGTCTTGTTTTAGGAGGGTTTATATGAAAAAAAATTCATTTCAAAGAAGAAAATGCGGTGATCAAAATTGTCAAGGATTACATGATGTTCCTTTAATTTGAAATTAAAGAGCACTTTAAAACGTCCTCTTGGAACTTAGTATGAGACTACAGATTCTAAATATTCTCTAGTGCATGTGTAGTACTATATAAGAATGGCATATCTTGTTAAAATGACAAAACCATTATGGAGGGAAGAAAGGGAAATTGTTTGGGGCTGAGGATCTTGTCACCAGCTTCCATTCTATGGTCAGTCCTTTGAGTCTCTCTGTAGCATACACTCATATAAGCTTTTTCCAACTCTAATATCATTGCAGTAATTTTCATGCTAATGCTGTTGTTGCTTTGCATCATGCAGTTGGTTCTGGCCCATATGCACAGCAGAATTGAACAGTGCTCAATCCTACCCCATCTTCAAAACTGTCCCTGTGCTGGATCCCATTGTTGCAGCCATCTCTTTGAGGGCTTTCTAATAGGCAGATACCAGGTGATTTCTTCACCACATGACTTCAGTTATATCCTCATGGGTGCAAATATCAAATATCCCCATGTCATAAGGACTAGGTTTTCTTGAATTGGAGTATGATTAAGTGTGAGTCCAAAATCCATTTATATATTTGTGGTTTATATGACGAGAGTACCCCCCCAAATCGTTTCTTTTCTCAAAGGTATGTGCCTTTTTTCAATCATTTTATTGAGAACTCATAAAGCTCTTATAACACACAAAGCATCCTTTGTTTCAAGCACATTTGTACACATGTTGTCATCTTCATTTCCAAATATTTTCTACTTGTGCCCTTGCTGTAAGCTTCTCTTTCCCCCTCTTTTCTTAAAATCATTCCATTGGGGTCTACTTGTACTTTCTCCTTTATTCATGAAATTCCAAAGTTGTCTTATAATACACTCACATGAACTGTTTTCTAAAAAAAGGAAGTCCGATAGAAGAGAACTACTAGCACTAATTCAAGAACCCATGTCAAAGCATTTTTGTCTATGAACATCCCATTAATGGACAAATCCTGAATTGCTGTTTCCAAGTCCTCCAGTGTCATTCTCACTGATTTCATTTCATTTCTCCCATCATACTACAGAAAATGCAATCCTAAATTCAGTAACATTTATTTCTAAATCCGATATTCAATGTTTCCGTTTTCTTACTTAGCACATCAATAGTATCGGACAAAGTTGAGCTTTCTTGTTTGGCTCACTTGGTTCCCATCTAACCTTTCTTGGGTCTACCTTTCTGACTACTAAGGTCTCCTTCAAGTTCTTCCTCATTTGTAAATGTTCAAGTGTCATAGAGCTAAATTGTGAGATCACATATCTTGTTTATCTTTATTAATTTTCTTGGTTAATACAATCCACTGAATTGTTTCCCTTTCATCCTCCCAGCCACCCAAAGTATATATGGGAAAATTTTAATCCAAATACTTTAAAGACAAACATGTTTGGGAACAGGGTGTTTTATGTTATGTTAATGAAGCCACACCTCTGTAGTCCTAGACTTTGCAAGAGTATTGAGAGACAAGATGCATCTACAATAGCTGAAAGACTTATCATATTTGCCTGTTCCCATTTCTTTCATGTAAATTCTTCCTTCATATTCTACAAATATATCTAACATTTATTTTGTGGATGTTATAAGATTTTTTTCCCTTTGGATGGCCATATAGATGGCTTCTATACCTTCAACCAAAGAGACAACATAAAATTATTGCCCTATCTGCCCAATAGCACTCAACTGATCCCCTTCTCATCTCTACTCCCTTATGTGTTCGCAACACCATCTAATATAATAATTATCCTATTAATTAATTTTCTTTCCTCTTGCTAAAATGTAAACTCAATGAGGACAAGCATTTTGTCTGGGAATGCTCACTGGTCATAAACTGTGGTATTTCCTTCCATTAAAAAGGTAATTGCTTTTTCATGTATGCAAAATAAATAAATAACCAATCAAATAAATAAAACAATTGCCAATCTCACACATTAATTTTATAATGTAAGCACTTCCAAGGATCTACCTTAAGTAAATTTTCATGGATTAATTGAAAGCAAAAGCATATAGCTAGATAGACATAAGGAGAATAAACACACCTGGAAGAAAATGCTAATTTTATAGGAATATAAACTTGGTCTTTTTCATTTTTCATCAGGTGATAGCTATGAGTATCTATAAATATTTCTATAAATCTGTATCTACATAAGGATCCCTGGCAGTGCAATAAAGTGTTGGGCTCCTAACTGCAAGGCCAATCGCTGGAAACAACCAGGTAGATATGAGGGAGAAAGAGAAGACTTTCTACTCATATAAAGTGTTAATGTCTCAGAAACTGACATGAGCAATCCTATCTTGTTCCATAGGGTTGTTAAGCATCTGCATTCACTCAATAGAAGTGAGGAGTTTTTTTAATTTAATATTCATGTAGATATCTCTCAGGAACCCTGGTGGTTATGCACTGGACTACACTTGAAAGAGATTGGGTTTCCCACTCTCATGAACAGCTACAGTCTCAGAAACCAAGAGAGGCGAGTCACTGTTAGTGAACATTGACTTGATGGCAGTGATTTTTTTTAAAAAAGCTATCTAGTGTAACAACCTACCTATGTAGCTATAGCTCTACTTGAATGTTGGGCCACTATATGCTCAAGTACTCAGTTTCTAAGCCTAGGAGACACTTTTGCTCTGTCACTTGATGTCTTTAAAATGACCACAAAAGTAACTCCCATGACATACATACCACCACCCATGCTTCAGCGTTTTACACTGTGTTACCATGGGCTGAACCACAGCCATAATTGTGAGGACGGGGTGGGACTGGCAGAACTGTTTTGTTGAAATGTTGGACAAAGGGTTAGTATACCTCAGAGCTGACTCAATGGCACCTGGCACCATGTTTAGGGGTGTGTGTGTAAGTGCACCTGAGAGTATCAATGTATTGTAGATATAAAACAGCTAATAATTTTTAAATAACAAGTGGAATAAGCACTATTTAAAAATAGTTAATTTTAGGCATTAATATAAAATTTTGTTTTACACTGAATATATGACAGTCTGTGCTTTAAGATAGAGTTATATTTGAGCACTTTTGTCCTTTTTTATCATCTTAGTTCAACACATAGCAATATTAGCATGAAACCATGAAATTGTCTTCTAGATTCAACTTATTTTGATACTCAATATTACTAGCTTTATATCTGAAAAGAAATATCAGACAAGAAAAAAATAACAATTTAGTATATATACAGTTACATAACTCATTTTTCAAGGCTCTTTATCCATTATCTTGAACTTCTTACTGAATTTGGCTAACAGTTGTCTTGATTAAAAACATTTGAAATGTTTTCAAAATTGTCATTTTAATATTTTAATAAAAATATTCAAATCTCAGTTCACTGTTCTATTTGGAAGACTTTAAAATTTAGTTTAGATCATTCTATTTTCTAGTACAAAATGTGCAAGAAACAAAACTAGTTGATAGAGTCATAATAATTTCAGCCGCAAGATCACAAAACAATGGAAACTTTTGGAAAGAACTACACTTGACATGGTTCCTCCATGATAAAAGCTGATTTTGCAAAGCATTTAGTTGACCAATTTCTTGTCAAGCTCAAGGATGTCCTGGCTTTGGGCTCATTTTATAATGAGGTAAGACTCGGAATCAGAGTAACAGTAAGCTCAAGGGGTTTTCTTGCTCTGTATGTGATTTGCATTCTCAATGCACTAAATACACACATTTATTTTGTGAGGTTCTATGTAGTGTGCAGACGATAGAAACCTACATCAATTTTGGTGCCCTTCCCCTAACTACTATACTTCTTGATATGTTAAAAACTAAAAGATACTGATGTTCCCAGACCAAATTATACTTTTATTTCCTATACTTGACATTTAGTTTCATGGGTGGGCTGAGCTAGACTGAACTGTCCACTTGTTTGGTACAATGCTATTCTAGTTGCTATTATAAAGTGCTCACAGCCGTTGGTCCCAAGTAAAGCAGATAAACTGCCAGGCTGTGGACAGGCCTTGGATGTTTCCTGCTTCCTAAATAAATAGATGCGTCTCCACTGCACTCTCACTCTTCAGTCCTCTTGCTTCCTGAAACAGATTGTGAGATGCATGCCTCCAAGAATCTCCATCCCTCCATCATCACCTCAATGAGTGAGGGTCTGACTTGCCTCCTTACTCTCGTGTTGATGATCCTTAAACCTACCAGAATGGAAGTAAATAGAAGAAAGAATTTACATGTGACACAGATGGGAAAGAACTGTGAGGCATGTCTTATTATTTTGAATAAGAAGACTGATATAAGTGAATGATAAATGACTGCAAAAGAAGCTCAAACCTAGCAAAAGATCAGCAGCAAAAGTGCATCCACAGAAACAAGTGCAACAGATCCAGCTAGTGTAGCAATCACTTTTGAAGAGGCCACGGAAGAGTTCTTGCTCTTGAGCATAAGTTGGATCACTTGATCAACCTGAACCAGAAGCCCAAGTATAGCTCACTTAAAGACATATCTGGGACATTCGAACCAACTTGCACAAGAAGTGCGGATGCGGATAACTTACAGTTTCCAGTGATCTGTCTTTTCCTAGAAGAGAATTATTTCATTAGTGGGTGGGAGAAAGAACAGATCCACCTACAGAGGAATCTATTTATCGAATAATGGCACCTTATATTTATAAATTGTAATGGTTGCTTAAAATGTGTCTTTAATTTAAATATACTACAGCATTAATAAGTAGAATGACTAATCCTTCAATTATAATTAAAACAAAAATGAAGTAAATGTATATGATTATCATATCATCCCTATTGTAATATAAAAAATAAAGTGAAGTGCTCTACACAGTAGTCTCTGGTGGGGTCTGTTCATTTTGTGGGTTGCCTAGAAGAAGCATTATTGTCATAATTGGCACTTTTTACATTTTATATTCTATGATAATGCTTCAGAAAAAAATGAAAACATCACAAACAAGGAGAAATCAATACATTTTCAAAATCATGACCATAAATTTTTTTTATCATGACTGTAAATTTGAAAGCTAGACCTGAGACTATGGTCTTTAGACCAGAACTAAACCTCCCGTGAGGATCGACTTTTAGCCGAACAATAAGACAGGTCTATAAAGTGAGTAATAGCATTTGGGAGAAGTGTGCTCCTGAGTGCCATATGAGACCCCAAAGGTTGCATTTGCCTCAAAGCAAAGCCCAAAAGGAAGGTTTGGCAATAGAGAAGGACAGAAGGAAATGGAGAAGCTAGAGAGGCAGTGGGGAGAGAGGTTATACTATATAGATTACAACCAGTATCACAAAATAAAATGTGTACAAACTGTACAGTGGAACACAATTTTCTTCTGTACTTTTCACCAAAGCTACAACTTTGATAAAAGAAAAGTAAAGAAATAGAACCCCATCCACACCACTCACACACCTGCTTCCCCCACCACAAAAAAAGAGCTGGTTTTGCAGAGAGGTAATAATATTTAGCTTTGTGAGTTTGGCAACAAAGTCTTTTAATTTTAAAAGGTTCCTTTCTCACATTTCTATATTTCTTTACTATCGTTTTAAATTGCATATAACTAATTGTTTGAACACAGGGACTTCAAAATGTACATGGAGAAATGAAATTAAAAGATCATAGAATTTGTGCATGAACTTTTTGAAGCCCCCTTCATATTTGCTGTGGGACAACAAGGACATCATATATAAAAAGGCAAAATGTAATGAGAGAGAAAAACCCAAAGTGGATGTCAGAAGAGACTCTGTAATTTGGTTTGGAACCTAAAGAGAGTAAAACTGTTTGGAACACATTCTGTAGTGAAAGTGCTATATAGATTTTTAAAGATCCATTTGAGTAGATGAAGGATATTATAATGAAATGTAAAAAGACTTGGAGTTAGGAAAACAAAAGGGAGGAAACACTCGACATTTCTCAAGCTGAAAGTGTGTAAGAAAAAATTATTCTTGGCTCGAAGTTGTAACATTGAAGAAGGACATGATACATGGCAAAGTGGTGGGGCAGGGGAAAGACCCCCAGTGACCCAGTGATTAAAACAATGGGATAAAAGTGAGTAAAATTGTGAGAAGACACAGGACAGGTAGTGTTTTGTTTTATTGTACATGTAGTCTCTTTGAGTTGGTACCAAGTTTACATCACCTATCAACAACATGGATAAAATCTACCAGGAGTGGGGTTCAAATGCATACAGACAGATGCTCATTGGCTCTTAAATTCAATGTTCTAACCACTGGCCATTTGAAATAACAAATAATTTCATTTTTCTTGGTCTTCATCCATACATGGAACTCATAGAAGAAGCAGTCAACTAATTCAAAGGACTTACTGAATTAGAAAAATCTGTGGCAAAAGACTTCTTTAAAGTGTTGAAAAATCAAAGATGACACTTCGATGAGTAATTTGGTCTTTGATCATGTGAAAACTGGACAAGGAGATGGAAGACCAAGACAAAATAGATACATTTGAAGTTTAGATTTGAAGCATGGTGGTGGCAAGATTTAAATATTGTGCAGACTACATTAAGTAAAGCATAGACTGCAGAAGAACAACCACTTCTGTTGGAAGAAGGACAGCCAGGATTCTCCTTTAGAAGCAAGAATTGGAACATTTGATTTTGTGTACTTTAGACTTGTTATTTAAAAAAGACTCAGTTCCTGAAGAAGGTCATCATGCATGGTAAAGTGGAGTCATCAAATAGAAGGGAAAAAAATCTAGAAATTGGTTGACATAGTAGCTGTACTAGAAGGCACAAAATCAGTCAAATGTGGTCTTGAGGATGGCACAGATGGTGTTGCAATGAGTTGCAGTCTATTTGACAGGACACATGGAAATTTTTCTTAGAGTGTTGTAACTGAAACACCACAAGTAGGTGGCTTTAGCAAACAGGAATTTATTTTCTCACAGTTTAGGAAGCTCAAGCTTCCTATTTGTATGCAGGCACAAGGGGAGGGCTTTCTCTCTCATGTCTCTTAGGAAAGTTGTCTTTTCTCAACTTTCATTTCTTCATTTCTTGATGATCATTTTGGGACATAGAATCTTCTGAATCTTCTCATTTTACATTGCCTTACAAAATAACTTACACTAGTATAATCTTATTAAAATGACAAAGAAAATTTTAATGGAATTACACTTAAAAGTATAATATGAGAGTAATCATTTACATTATTTCTTTCTAAAGATCACAGTTCAATCCATTATCAACTCCTGAATATTTGGATTAAGTAGTTCCAGAAGAAACCTTTCGCATTCTGATAAATTCCTACAATGTGAGTCCGCGTTGGGCTTTAAAATGTTATTGATTGAGCAACAAGTGGCCATTATCTATTCCTCTGTGAAACTATGATGCAAACGGAGGTTCTTGTTGACATTAGGTTTATAACAAGTCTGTTGAAAAAATCATAAACTTTTGCCTTCTTGATATTGTTCAAATTATTTTTCTTAAGAAATTTTTGGAAACATTGTGGAAAACTTTACAAAATCCCTTTGTATATGAGCTCCAGAACTATATCTTTATGACATTTTGGTTGGACTGCCCCAGGCTTCTCATTAGGAAGCTGAGTTGGTCCATTACTGGCAGTCTAGACTAAATTATGTTTTTGGTTTCTCACACAAAGACATGTTTGTTTAAATTTCCCCCTAGAGCTGAGCCCCGGTGGCATAGTAGTTGAGTGTGGGACTGTGGCCCACAGGCTTGGCAGTTCAAATCTAGCAGCAGAGCTCCAGGAGCAAGGCTGGGCCTCCCACTCCCACCAGAGGGCAGTGATGCTCACCCTCCCCCAATTTTCCCCTTATTTTTTCTAATGAAAAATACTCAGCGAGTCCAATAAAGATATTCTATCAATATTGTTTCAAAGAGGAAGATCTGATAACTTAATATATACTCCTTGCCATGAGTCATTTCTAACTCATAGGAAACCTAGGTAGCGTTTCCCAGAATGAAAATCTGAATGGAGCAACCAAACATATCTCTCCCTAGTGGGGCAGTGGGTAGGTTCAAACTACCAGTCTTTGGTCAGTAGTCCACAACCTTGCACATAGCACCACCAAGACTCCCCTTAAAATGAGTGATATATTGATAATATATGATAGTATATTGATAATAAATGGAATTTAATTAGAACTTGGTAACATCTCCCATGAAAAATACTATAAGAACTTTTATATTTTAAAAACAGATTAAAGCAACGCATCACTATCCATCTTATGGTTGCTTCCTCATGGACGGAAGCTGTTTGGCATTCTCTTGTCTGATTCAAAGGACAAGGTTGAAATAAGCCCAAAGGAAGTTCAATTAATTGCCCAAATAATTTTGATGATTAACCAAACTATTGGGTGCTCATGTTTATTTACATACATAATTATAAATATAAGAAACATGAACAAACTATAGAAATCAAATGTCACAGCTTATGTATAAAAATAAGTAGTTCATGAGCTGATATTTATAAATAACATATTTTATGATCAAAAGTACTCTTTGAATCTTATATTTTAAGAATATAATTACATGTTCTGCTTTGCTACTCCAACATCTAATTTCTAAATAAAACCTTAACATGTGATTAGGAGTAATATATGCTTCTGATAATTAAAACTACATCTAGAGAGTCTCAATAACTTGAAAGTATTTTTTAATTGTTCAACACAGTCATGAATCATTGACATATTGAGCATTATATTTCTTTGGTGTTTATATTTATTTCATTAATATTCATTGAATTAATAAAAAATAATAATTTCCATTAAGAATGAAAATGGATGTCATATATCACTTCATGATTCAATATTGGCTAATACTTGTCATGATAAATTCTATTAGTTTTAATATAGATTATTACATAAAATCAAGACAATGTCTTTTACATTTCAGTCTTTAATTAATACTACTTGTAACACAGCATTATTCATTATATATTCCAGAAAAGTAAAAATCTACTTACTGCTAAAGTAGCTCAAGGCTATTCAGATAACTATTTGTCTCCATTCTTATTCTGGGGAGCATCACTTCATTAATAGAGGTTACTTAATATTTAAATAATGTGCCAAAATATGCTCTTGGCTCCCTTAATGTAAGAAAGATATATTTTCCTCTCAAATATTTTCTTCTGCCCTAAGACCATCAAGAGGAAGAAAATTTTCATTAAAAATAAACAATAAAAATCCATCACTCTACATTGGTGCTTCCTTGTAGAATGTGATGTGTTGTCTAACCAGATTCTGTACTTCCTAGTTGCTCTCATGATTCCCCATAATTTGCTGGATATTGTTTTTCTGGCTCATGATTTTTTAAATCACATATTGAGCTCATTTTTTTTTCTTGGCACAGAATTTTTCACAGGCTGTGAATAGTTGACCTTATTCTCTTAATACTAAATCAGTAGGCAATAATTTGTTCATAGAAATTGATTTCCTTTCTATGGATAGCAGTCAACCTACTTGAATCTATAATATTGGATATTAAATAAAATTATTCTAGGAATATAAATGAAAAACCAAAAGATCTAACCTACACAGTGGAGTCAATTTGATCCATAGCAACCTTTTAAGTTTCTGTGAGAGCAAAGCATTGTGCTCCAAAGGGTTTCTGAGGCTGTTCATAAAATTTTTATAGAAGCAGATTGGCTTATCTGTCTCCCCTGAAGAGGTTAGTGATTTTGAATCACTGACCTATCGGTTAAAGGCCCACAACGTAGCCCAATATACTACCAGGATTCCTTATAAACAGCATGCAAGCAAACAAGCAAAAAACACAACCACATTCCCTGCCTTGAGTTCATGTTAACTTAAAGACTCCTCCACGATGGGGTACAACTGCTGCTGTGAGTTTCTGAGGCTGTAACTGCTTTTATAAGGAGAAAACCTTGTCTTTTTCCTGCAGGGCAGCAGAGGCTCTCAAACTGCCCATCTTTCAGCTGGAAACCCAACTCATAACTACTACACTGCCAGGGTAATCAAGAGGTCAATAATCATCTGGTTTCTTCTACATACCAAATGTGGTAGGTATTTTAATTAAATCGTCATAATAACTCAAAGAAGTTTTTACAATTTCCACTTTATAGAAGAAATGACCAAGGATCCAACAGCTAGCAATTGTACCTTTCTAAATCTCTATCAGGCCTATTGAACTCCCTCATTGTTATGGTAACTCACCTTGGTCACAGGGTGGAAAGAAATATGCATTGCTCACCATCCTATGTGCTCCAATAAGGCATTATTGTGGCATTGACTGATAAAGTGAGGTCGCAAGCTACTTTCCTGAGGGAAAACCACATTTCTCAATACAGAGCAAGGGCCTGCATCAGATGTTTCCATAATGCGTTAGAATTGCAGCCATCATGAGAAATGAAAGGATGCCATCCAGTCACTGCTGTCTCATAGCAATCCTACGTAAGTTTCTGAGCCTGTACATCTTTATAAGAACCTACAGCTGTTTATTTCTCCTGTGAAGCAGCTGATGGATATAAACTGCCTAAGTTAGTTCCAGCAGTCAAGCTCAAACTCACTTTGGGAATCCAAAACTCTGATGGTGATTAATCTCTTCAGTCACTTAAACCATAAGCCCTACTAGTATTCTGGAAGCATTTATTGATAGAAATCCCTGATATAAATGGCTAACACATTTGACCAGTCACTGAAAAGTCAAGGGGTACAGTCTACCCAGAATAATGTCCGAAGAAAGGCCTGGTGATATAGTTCTACAAAAGCAGTCACTGGTAGCTGGACCTTTCTATTGATACTGAGAAGGAACACACATGATGAGTCTAACTCATTATCAGTTATTTCACCCATAATTTTGAAGAATTTAAGTTATGGGATCTCAGGAGCAAGCTGAGGATATGCAATATACTCTTCTTAGTTTTCCTTATTAATATAGTCAATTTCCAAGTAGTTCAGCTCCAGATGTTTAAAAAATGCCTATCACATAGTTATCACTTCTAACTCTCTTTATGATCATAAAAGTACTCTGTCTATTGGACTACATGTACTGCCAAAGCAGTGTTGTTGTGTAGATAAACTTTGGGAACAAAGAACAGGAGAAAGACTGCCAGACCTCAGAAACTGTTTTGAAAGTGTTTTCACATGTGTACATTTTCTCAAAGAGAATATTTTGGAATCCAGCAGGCTAAAAGACACCCAAACAAACATTTAAATTAAAAGTCATCATTGACCAAATATCATCAATATCTATTTACTTTATTATCTTAAAATAAAGCTTCTAAGGGAAAGTGAAATAAGCTTAGTTAACCAACTTCTTAATCATGATAGTATGAATTATACATTGGTGTTTAACAACTGCCAATTTTAACCTCCCTTGATCATAAAGTAAGTAACTTAAACTTTCATGCTTTTCCTAAGAAAATAGAAAGAAAACTGCAGTGGAAGTCAGCAGGCTACAAATCCGAGGCTAGCCACCTCCCTGGAGAAGACTCCAAATATGCAAAACAGATAAAAATACTCTAGTTAAGAGGAAAAGGGATCTCTGTTTGCTCCCGGTTCCTTCCTGACAAAGTCTGGAGGACCACACAGAATGCACTGTGAAAAACACCGTTATATAGAATATTGCTCAAGTTCTTTCCAAATTTGAAATTCTTTGTTCCTCTGTAAATATGTTTAATGTCTTAACTTCCCCTGATCAACAAAGAACAAGAATTTTACCCAAACAACACTGTTCAGCTCATAATATTTGAGGTCTAGACAAGAATTTGGCAGATTGGTTAGTCCATCCCCCTGGCTCTGAACAGTCGTGTCCTTAAATGATCCCAGACATTTTGTTTTAATATTTAGGAAGCAGAGACAAGCAATTTCTGAATACACTCTTGCTAACTCTTTTTTTAAGGCTTCCAAATGTTTTCATTTAAGAAAAGTCTACATATATTTTCTCTTGTCCATTTTCTCTGGCAATAGAAATTATCATTCACATAGAGCATTCACTCTTGCACCTGCTGGGAATTACTAAGCTCCTCTGGTGTTCAAATTTCTGTCAGCTTTTTGTACTATAGAGATACTGGAAAAATATGCTGCCTATATTTCAAATACCAGTCAGATCATTAATGGTGAGTGCATTTCCTAAAGTTTCCAAACTAAGACAACCTAAGAAGAAAGGCTTGATGATCTACTTTTAACAGAGAGTTAATGAAAATCTTATGGATTATGAGATAAGAATGATTGGTTTACATTTTGAAGGATACAGAGAAGATAGTCACCCAGGACACAAGGAGAAGGGAGTCCCAGACAGAAGGGATATTTTGCCCTTCCAACTTTACAGACAAGAAAATGAAGTCAGATGAAATCAAATATCTTAGTGTTTCTGTCTGAATCACAATATTACTGGAAGTGCATTTAGAATCCTATAAAACAAACCTAAGCCATGGTACTTTCAATCATCTTATATACATGTGAAAATTGGACCCCAAATAAGGAAGACCAAAGAAGAATCAATGCATTTGTATGATTGTGTTAAAAAAGAAAAGTGAACATATCATTGACTTCCAAAAGAACAAACATTTCTTTTGGAAGTAAGGCCAGGTTTCTCCTTACGGAAACATCAGGGAATACTTCATCTTACATGCTTTGGACATGTTAAGAGGAGAGACCAATCTCTGAAGAAGGACTTCATGCTTGGTAGAAAAAGAGGAACACTTTCAATCGATGTATTGGCACGGAGACTCCCTTCCTGGCTCAAACATAAGAACAGTCCTGCAGATGGCGCGGGACATGGCAGTGGCTCGTTCTGCTGTGAACAGGGTGACTGTGAGTCAAAGCAAACATGGAGGCACCTGACAGCAACATTAAAGCAAACAAATAGCTACTTTCTAAGATTGTTTTCATCACGTGTGAATGTGGGTGTTTCCATGGATATTTTTGAATGGTAAGATTGAAATATGGAGTTGTATTTCAGATTTTAAAAACTCACAGCCATCTAATTAATTCTCACTTAAGAAACCCTACAGGTCAGGGTACAATTATCCCCTGGGGGGTTCTGAAACTATAATTCCTATGGGAGTAAAAAGCTTCATATTTCTCCTACAGATTGGCCGGTGGTTTTGAACCACTGACCTTGCAGTTAGCAGCCCAAAGCATATTTTTCTTTATTGGTGTATGTGACAGTTTACACCCACCCACGGCTATGAGTCAATTCCTCTTGCTACCCTAAAACATCAGAGTAGAACTTTTCCCCTGGACTTCCCAGACTATAAATCTCTACATAGGCAGACAACCTCATCTTTCTCATGCCTAATGCTGGGTGAATTTGAACCTTTGTTCTTGAGGTTAGCAGCCCAACATTAACTTGTTGTATACAAAGGAAGCTGGGTGGTCCCTTAAGAGTTATTTTTAGATTTCATTGCACATTCTCAATTGATAGATAAGAAAATCGACTTTTGACTTCTAAAGAATATGCATGGAGAATTAATTTTTTAACTTTAAATTTTGGAAAATCTTACCCTCAGTAATAATATACTTGTACTAATTGTAACAATAGCAATTTTAAAATGCAATCATGAAAGAGAGGTGCCCAAAATTTAATGTATGAAGAATCAGTTTGAGAGATCATTGAAAAATGAAGATTTTCAGACATATCCCCTGCGTCTATTTTGCTGAGTGAATCCAGAGGAAGGGTCATTAATCTCCATTTTTAGTAAAGACTCAAGAAGAGTCCCGAGGGTCATCAAAAACAAGAAGACCATCAAGAGGCGAACTGACACAGGACTCAAGCTGGGCTCAAACATAACAATGACTGGAAGGACAGAGCAGGACAGGGCAGTGTTTCCTTCTGCTCTGCACCGGGTTACTGTGACCAAATGGCACCACACAGAACCAGATAATCTTTGGTTCAGATGGAATGAAACTCCCCTCCAGAGAGACAAGTCTGTAACTATAACTAGATTGTAAAAGAATGAGCTACCGGTAGTTTAATGGTTTTACTGAACTCCTTAATTTATTTTGTCTTCTCCAAGAAAGCATGTTGTATGACATGAATCAGGAATGTAGAGGCAAACATTGGTTGTGCTTGTTAAATAATATGGGATCAAGCAGACATGAGTTTAATTCCCCAAACGGTTTACATTTTCTGCAGACTGAATATATTTCACCAGTCACAAAATCCCCAAGCTGGGCATAGCAGGAAAATGTTTCTGGTTTTAAGCACTTTGTCTACACTTCATTCTTTCAAGATATCTACTAGATTGTGAGATACCTTAAATTGCTCTGTTGTTTCCACTTTAAAATTTTAGGAGCTCCTGATCAAGAACAGAATAAAGATTACACATTAACAAAATTAAATTTCATCTCTATCCTTGTTCTGAAAGCAAAAGCAAAATAAAGTTCTTTGATTTATGTAAAACCACCATGTCTGAATTATAAATTATTTGATAAAGAACAATTCCCTCTTTCTTTTTCTGCCCCCTGTGATGAGCATAAATACGCCTAAGGCTGTCAGTGGCCTCTGAAACCTTCAATGGCCTGCAAAGTTTCTTGCCTGAGGTTTATTTCCAGTTGTGTTTCATTATACAAGGAGGCCTTGTTTGTGTCTTGATCACAATGCTGGGCTGCTAACTGCAAAATCAGCAGTTCAAAACCACAATCAGGTCTAAGGGAGAAAGATGGGGTGACAGGGCTTTCTACTCTCATAAGTAATTAGTCTTAAAAACTTCCAGGGTCAGCGTTAGCCTGTCTTATACAGTCACGAACACATGAACCCCTGTGGCAGTGGGTTTGCTTTTGGTTTTTATCATTATAAAGTCCTTGTTGTCAGGACACTGAGACTGATGATTATTTTTAACTTTAAAACAAGACCCTGAAACACTCACTTCCATAGTGCCAATTCTGACTCATAGTGACACTGCCTCCTAAGAGGCCTGGTGATACAGTGGGTTATGCATTGAGCTTCTAACCATAAAGTCAACAGTTTGAAACCACCAGCCATTACCATACAAAAAAGATGAGGCTTTCTACTTATAGGCAGAACCAGAGTCTCAGAAACCCATACCCATGTTCTTCCAGAATGACAGGGTCAGTATGAGTCACTTCTAAACTAGGTTGAGAAAACTTGAAAAAAGGAAATTACCTCAAGATCAAACTATCATTTTGGGGATTTAGACTATGAGAAAGATTCTAGTAGATACTTTCTAAATTAAAATAATGATGGGAATCTCTTGCTTTTACTCTTGTTTCTTTATATTTTGCTTGCTTGTTTCTTATCTGTGTGTGTTTGTGGGGAATCTTTCTCTGCTTTCATTGAAATAGCATGTGTCCTCAAACCAAGCCCAACTGGAGTTAGGCACAAGGGTTAGCACTCTGTCCATTTTTTAACCATGCTCTATCTTGAGCATGCTACATGCATTAAAAAGTTGCATGAAGGAGATTTTGACATTAACTATCCTTGGCATCCAGCATGACAATTCAACTGCATTGATTCTTGGATGGTCTTTCTTATTCAATGTTGAACTTTACCATGCAAATGATGCAATGGAGACTACCATGGTTAGGCTCAGACATCTCATCATCCTCAAAGAAACATCCATGTTCTTCAACATTCTAAAGCAGTCTTGCGGAGGACATTTACCCATGCAGTACTTCTTTTGATCTCTTCACTGCTGCTTCCATGGGTGTTGATGTTGAATCCAATTAAGATGGAATCGTGGACAATTTCAACTTTTTCTTCATATATCCAGGTGCCAATCATGGGTACAGTTGTAGAAGATTTGGGTCTTCCTTACATTGAGTTCTAATCCATAGTGGAGGCTAGAATCCTTGATCTTCATCAGCAAGTAGTGCAATTCATTCTCCATTTCAGTAAGCAAGGAGGTATCAGCTGCTTATCGCAAGTTTTTAATGAGTCTCTCCAAGCCTTATACCACATTTTTACATGTAAACTAGCTGCTCAGCAGACAGATTGAACAAGAATGGTGAGAGTACACAAACCTGATACCCCTTTTCTTGATGTTAATCTATGTGGGATTCCCTTCTCTGTTCTCATAGTTGCTCCTTGACCCATGTAAAACTTCCTCATGAGCACAATGATGTGATCCGTAAGAATATTCTAGAGAATATTGAAAATGCCACAGACTATTAGAAAGACTGTTTGAAGAAGTAAGGCCTGAGTGTTCCTTAGAGCTAAGTAGTCAAAACTTCGTGTTCCATACTTTGCACAAATCGTCAGGAGAGAGCCGTCGCTGGAGAAGGGCATTGTGTTTGGTAAAGTGGATTGACACCGTGGCTGCATCAATAGTCTCAGGCATGGGAACAATTGTGAAGATGGCACAGAACAATGCAGGTTTTTTTTTATTATTATATACAGGGTGTAGTAGTCCAGGTAAACTAGAGAAACAAATTCATAGACATGCATATGGATATAAGGGAAAGGTTTATATACAAGAGGAATGCGACATTGAGAAAGCATTCCAGCCCAGTCCAGGTCAAATTCTTAAGTCCGATATTAGACCATATGCTCAATATCAGTCAATAAAGTCTCCTTCTGACTCATGAAGTCATGAAGCCAGTGGGTGCAGAGTTCCGGTGCCAGCAGGAGTCTCCCCAGGGCTCCTTATTTCCAGGGCTTAGGGTCCATCAACAGCATCCAATGGTGGTAGAAGCAACTCAGCGCTGGCAGGGTCTCCACATAGCTTCTCCAGCTTCAGAGGTCCGGTTCCATCAGGGTAAGGCTGTATGGCTTCTCCTCCAATTCATCCAGCTCCTCCGACACTGCCATCTTGTCTTGTCCATCGTTTGTTTTCTCTGAGACTAGCTCCCAACAACTGGGGGGATAGCTTCTCAGCTCCATGAGGGAAATATCTTGAGATTTTCCAGAAGTCTCAGGAGAAAGCCATGCACACATGGAGGCCTCTTTGGCTATCAATGGCTATCTCCAGATTAGCAGGCTAGACTCCAACCCTACATCTCAATGATGAATTACCATAAGCACATGACTGCCACACAGGGTCCACAGGACTGGAGCTTGTTCCACAGCAACTAACAATACCTGCTTGGCGTCCTAGAAAAGAGGCTCACAGAGAATCCAAGTTCGAGACTGTGACCGCACGACTATTGACTGGAAAGAGGACAATCAATTCAATTCCCAAGTCTTATTTCAAACGATGCTGAGAACAAGTCTTTTTTTTTTCTCATTTCTATTTTAGCTAGCCATCATTTCAAGAAAGCCTTGTTCATGGAAGACTTGGATGAACCTTCCTGAAATATACTGCTTATTTAAATGACGAAAAGGGTGCTTTTAAGAACAGAGTCCAGGTCAGATTGGTGTCTTGTCCTGTTAACAAATCCATAGATATATTGTCATTCCTACCTTTGTGTGGTACAGAGCTCTGTTGACACAGCACTTAAGTGCTGGACTGCTAACCAGAGTGCAGGCATTCCTCTGGAGAAAGCCAGGCTTTTTCTTCCAGTAGAGGCACAGATTCAGAAACTCACAGGGCATGTGCCTTCTGTCCTCGCCTGCGCTATGGGTTGAAATCTACTCTATGGCAGTGAGTTAGGTCTTGATTTTTGTATCTTGGGAGATAAACAAAATAAGCACACTCATTGTCATCAATAGATTCTGACTTATATCAACCTATGAGCATTTTCTCATAACCTTTGCCTACTTTATACCTGACTGCTACATAAGCCCCATCCTATTGGAATCACTTAATTCTTCTCCTAAACACCGTATATAAATACCATCCGCCTACCTTTTCCATCTGAAACACTATTAAGCCTATCAAGATTAAAGGTGGCTTTATTTGATTAGCAGGCTTTCTACAGATGGAATAGGTTTAGAAGATTTCATTTTGGAGTATAATCAATTTTTCCCTAAAGCCTGAGCCATCATTATTGAAGAATAAAGTAAATTGTAAAATTTCAAAGCAAAGGATGCTTGAGTTTTCCTGAAAATAAATGAGTAATTAAACAAACCACAAGTTTTATACTTGCAAGACTTAGATTACTTTAAAAAAAAACTGTTTCAAATGTAGGGGAATCTCTGAATACTATCTCAACACATATCAAGTGTAAAATCTGGAATTAAGATAGCACTACTGCTACTAATATATTTTTAAATAGCCATTCTATTAGAAACATATAGTCTAATATATATATGTATATATATATATCTTCTAAAATTTTCCTTAAACAGAAGACCATCTAAAGTGAAGTATTAAACATGGGATACTATCCAGGCAAAGAAAAAAAATTAAATCCAATAAACAAAATCCTTCCAGCTAACTCATCAAAACAATAGATCCAGGGAGGGGTTCTGTTTCCTAATGTAGAAAATGTCATGCGGTAAATATTTGGGGTTCGAGGAAGGTCCATTGCTTTGGAAATAGTTGTAAATATATTGTAAATATATTCATCTGAGTAAAACAATCATCTGTGTGTAGTCGTGCATGCTTTCTGCTCCTGTGACTGTCACTGCTGTCGATCTGAAGTTGAGAGGTAATGGCCTCATGATTCAAGGAAACTGCTGAAGTGTGTACTCAGGCTTCAGTTTGAGAGATGGGTTCATTTATCATCATAATAAGCTATTACCAATGATAGGTCACAACTCATTGAAGAGATAGTCAGTCTAATTGGCTCAATTCTGTTAGCTTTCGATGTGCCTCCAGGAGATAAACCGTCTTTTTGCAGGTAATTTTCAATCACCCAAAAACTACCTGTTTAATAATTCATCACATATCAAATTGGGGTCCTATCACATAACTCTTTTGGCAATGTGACAAGTGTCTGATTTTAACTATTTGGTATCTCCGACCCAGGAGATAGAGGGAGAATTTTAGAAAAATAATTAACTCGAGGAGCATCTGCTTTAACTCAACTGCTCCTTTTAGAAGTTGATGAGAACTACGAGTTAAATGCAAGCTTTATATCTCTCCAGAAGACTTTTCTGACAGTAACTTAACTTAAACTATCTGGAAGAAGATTATTCTATTTGATCTTGAGATTAAATAAGTGTGTCAACTAGGGTATAAATGATTAAAGTAGAAATAAAATCAAGGCTGCTCTTGGTAAAATGTCTTGTTTTACAAAATGGATAATATTCCATTCTTGAATAAAGGAAATGTACCTTTATTCAAAAGCAAGATTTCACTCTCAATAGATAAATAATCTTATAATTACAATTTTTCTTCCCAGTTTATGAATATATGCATAAACATACAGTTTGGGGTGCTAGTTTAATCACTTAATACAATAATACATCTTATGTTAATCCATGGTCATGTACAAATATTTCTTTCTTTTCAGATTTGTAGAGTTTGGTTACATGGGTGTATCTAAATTAGCTTAAATAGACTAGAAGTCTGTTTATGAATATCACAAAAACTTGGGGATGAAAAACTTTGTATATGTGTCATTCTACATATGTTTATATATGCCTGTGGCAGTCACCTAATCTGGTATTAATTTGATGATTAAGAGTGTAGGGGTGGGGTCTAGCCTGTGAATGTGGGGATAGCCAGGGAGACCTGTGTGTGGGCATGATCTTTTCCTTTGGGAATTCTGGGAAACCTGGTCATCTATTCTTGGAAGCAGGAGATATTCTCTGACTCCCTTGGAGACACTCAATTAACTGACATGCCATGAGACATCCCGTGAGACATCTCCCATGAGGAGAACCCCACGAGGATGCAACCAGAGCTTTGAAGCCAGAGAAGTCACAGAAAGACCCTGCCAGTGCTAAGAAGCTTTTAGTACCATTGATGTGGGCCCTGCTGGCCTGTGATCTTCCTGTGATGCAATGATTCGGCATCATTGTATGTGTTGTGTGAGTCTGACTAGGACTTCAAAGATTGCTGTGGACCTATGGGCTAATATCAGACATATGGACTTGATCTGGATTGGGCTGGAATGTTTTCTGAATTTTCAATTGCTCTTGTATACAAACCTCTTATACACATATGTGTGTCCATGGATTTGTTTCTCTAGTCTACCCGGACTAACACAATGCCTGGGGGATGCATTACTATACAACAAAGCAGAAGGTGAAAGAATATCTGTATCTGTGATTTGGAGGAAATTTCTAAATTAACTTTCTTAAATTTCATCAGTGTATGTCCCCTAGCCAATTTATGAGATCCTTGAAAATATCAATAACAGAGTATGCTCTCAGACTTGTTGCCTTTGGTACATGATACATGAAGCTAAATTGTCAACATAGTTATCATTATATGATTCAATTGGTACACTATATAATTAGAAGCCATTTGTATTTCATTTTCTGCCAAAGATTTTCTTCATCTATTGTATCTATTTTTTTTTCAGTGTGTTGGCCTCTTCCTTATAAAGTCTAGAAGTTCTTTAGATTTTAGAAAAAAAATTCCTTTTGCTTCTCATAAATTACAACAAAATGAAAATGGTGAAATGAAAAGGATTAATGTCATATTCTTTTTCTTGCCCTCCATGAGAATTGATTAAGTGCTACTATTTATGCAAAAGGGTGTCCTAATTCTTTTGTTTTTGTGATTGCGTCTAATTCATGTCTTGCTCTGTTTGTCTTTTGCAGACCCAATTTAAATGCGGTTTCTCTTCTTTACCAGTGAAATGACCTTGGACACATGCCTTAATCCATCTGAGTCTCACTTTTCCTACCTGACCAATGAAACTACCAGCAACAACCTCCCCCCCAAAAATTATGAAAAACCCTCAGCAATGGTCTTGGTACACAGGTGTCCAATAAGGCATCAATTACTGTCTGATTTTTGTACTTGTATGATGCAGACATTTCTGTGGTTGTATAGTTTCTAGTTGAAGTAATCTTTTTTATCAATAAAAGGCATTGGTTAAAGGATGGTTATCCGCTGCCTATTTAAAGCTATCGGACTTAGCATTCTCAGATGATAAGAAAAACATTACCAAAAAAGGACAATCACAAAGTTAATTTTAGCAATAAGTAGTTTATATGACTTACATATTAGCTTTGCACAAAGTAAGAGATCCTGCAGTGTTTTGTACTTTATCTTTGAAAGTGTCCATGTAGAACTGACATGTCTACCAAGCAAATGACAAGATGAACAGCTCGCTAACTGCCGCATTGAAACTTACATTTAATTGCATTTAATAAATAGCATGCATATCCCACAGCTGTAAAATGGAATGAAACCAAGTTTCTCAAATGACAATTATATATTTCTTAGTTTATAGCATTGGGGATATATTTATAAGATGATATATACTTTGGTGGGATTTATTTGTGTGTTAAATTTAATTACCACGGTAAGTCTCCTGCTAGAAAATAAATATAGAAATATATACATCAACACTTCCTAAACCACATTTTGGAGCCCTGGTGGCCCAGTGAGTTAAGTGTAGGGTCGTTCTCCCTACTGTTAAGATCTAATATATCGTTCCCACTATTCTTGTTTTGCCAATATTAGCAAATGTTGGGCTACTAATCAAAAGACCAGTACGCCTAACTACTAGGTGCAGGATAAAGAAGAGAAACCTGCTTCCATTGAGAGCACAGCTTCGGAAACCCTCCTTGTTGTGAGGTGCCTTCACGTCAGTTGGGGATCGTAACAGCCACGGGTGGCACAGAACGACGCGCTGCCCAGTCCGGCATCGTCTTCGCCATTGTTCTGTGTGAGTGCTTTGTCGCAGCCCCTGTCCTAAGCCACCATTCCCGGGGTCTTTTGTTGTTATCTTCCCTTTGCCTTGCTGAGAATTCGGTGGTGTACTTTTCCAGGAACTGATCCCGCATCATGCCATCTCCCAACTATGTGATACAAAATGTCACCATGCGTGTTTCTTAGGATCATTCTGGGTGTACAAGATAGGGTTGTTTGTTTTGGCAGTCCATGGTGATTTCGATCGTCTTCACATCCTAATCCAAATGCACCCATTCTTTCTCAGTCTTCCTTATTCAAAGTCCAGCTCTCACTGTGCTCTAGGGAATGCCTACGCTGTTCTAGTGAGGCCCCCTGAGTTAGCATAGACAGGAAGGTATTGGATTGGTTTGGTTTGGTGCTTTCACATTTTAAGAGAATCCTCCCCATCACTATCAGCAGAGCCCAAGAGGTGCACTCCAGATTAGCTACATTTAGATTAGTCTTATATATGTCCAATTGGCAGCGGGCTGCAGAAAACCTTTGCACTGTGTAGAGATACAGGGAACAGATTGAGCAAAATCACAGGCTTGAATGCCATTTATCCTATATTTGAACTGAGCCTCTCTTATCAGTTGATATTGAATCTGTTTTATTTACAGCAATGTAGTATTCATATCCGATTTCATCCATCTTCAGAAAATGTCCCTAATATTTCAGCACTTGTCACAGTTGTGAGTGCAAATAAGTACTGATGCTATGATCACAGTTCTTTACCTGGACTGGACACTTAGTAGGTGAAAGAAACTGTAAAATGTGACAAGAAATGGACTTTTCCAATTTTAAGTTTCCACTGTAATCAGATGGCAACCATAAACAACTAAACCTTTAAATACTTTTTTACTATTACCTTTGGAAAATAGTTAAGAACATAGTAGTATGACAATGATCATTGATGAGCCCATGGCCATAGAAGAAGTGGAGAAAAATAAGTACAGTTAACATCTTCTGAAACCCTCTACGTTAGGTACTTTTGAAGTCTTCAAAATATAGGCATTAAGCATGAATTTGGAGTGGATATGATGCTGATCTTCAGAGAAACATACTGCAGAAACACAGAAATGATTTTCTCACTCAGAGGACGGCTGCTAAGTCATAGGCCTGATCTGTGAACCCATTTTAGAGACTGCCCTCCAGAGGCACATTTTGCAAGGTTGTGTTCCCCTTCTGGCACAGCCTACATGCATCACCTCTCACTGCTAACATACAGTTATCATGTCTTTTAGTGCTTCATGTGTGACATATATCAGCTGCTTATGGGTTTTTAATGTATTATCTTATTCATGTTTCATGAAAAAAATAATTGCCATCATATTCTACACTTTAATAAATTGGAGCTTATATATAAGCATAAAATATACCTCCAGGTTATACTCCTTTTTTGTGTGTCCATATCAGTAGGGGTGTGGAACACAGAAACTGGGTATCTTCTATTACCTATCTCCTTTTAAAAAACTGCTAAAGAAAAATAACAAATTGGCTATATGTCCCTAAATACTTCCTATACTACTACTCCATTCCCATAGGAATTTATCCTGCTTTACATAAATATGTCTTTCTGGATTAAAGTGTTGTCCCCTTAGCAGAGCAATTTCTTTGCAGTCAATGAATCATTCTCTTTTCTATTTGAGTACATCTTATCTTCATTCTACTTCCCCTTAGCAAATGTATATACATGCAATTCCCAAAATATCTAAAACATCCTCAGATTTCCCCCCAAAGTGCTTTCATGTCCCTTAGCAGTGATCTTTTCCATAGTCTACTCAACACCTGAAATTTGGAAAGATATGCATCAGTGCTCTATCCTTCCATGATACTTGTTTTTTTTTGTTTTTGTTTTTGTTTTTTGGTTTGTTTATGGGAGCATCACTGCCCTCTGGTGGTCGTGGGAGCTACCCAGAGCTGCTCCTGAGAGTCACTGCTGGATTTGAACTGCCAAACCCGTGGGCCGCAGTCCCGCACTCAACCACTTATGGTACCTGGGCCCATTGTTTTTTTTTTTCATGATACTTATTAATGTACATTAATTATTGGAGTAAATTATTCAAGAAGCAGGACTATATGAAGAACACAGCATCAAGACTGCAGAAAAATTCATTAATAAGTGATATGCAGATGACACAGCCTTCATGCTGAAGAATGATATTCTTTTATTTACACACTTTGACATGTTGGAGGGACCAGTGTCTAAAGGTTGACATTATGCCAACCAGTGTCTAAAGGTTGACATATGGGAAAAGGAGAGGGACTTTCATAAAGAGGAAGATGCTTCATTAGCTGGATTGACACGTCTGCAGCAAGTGAGTCAAACATAGAATAGAATCACTATCAGTCACAACTGATTCATTGATACCTATCAACAACAAAAACATACTTCATTTGGTGAGCATGTGGACATTAAAATACATTCATTAAAATATAGGCTTTTCTTCATGATGTATTCTTTAGGTGTTGTGGATTAGTTAGTTATGAAATTTATAGAGTAAAACATCATTTTCAATCTGTAACTTATGTCTATGGGCATATCACTCTGAACACGCCTGATCTCATCAATCTGTAACTTACATTTCCTCCTTTTCTTTTAAAAGTTTAAAAAAATAATTTATATATATATTCTATTTCAAGCATATTTCTATGTATAAGAATTAAGGTTCAGACATTTGGATGTGACTATCTAATTGTGTCAGAATTTTTGATAAAAGACTATTCCTGTTTAATTGATGGAATCCCAACTTATGACTCATTTTTTGAGAATGCTCACTCACTGATGATTAATTTTATGATAAGTGGCTGCTCAAACCAAACTACATAGCAGATTGTGACCTGATCATTAGTGAAGTTAGGCTCAGTGTTGGGAGTCATAACAGAAGTTGGACAATGTTCAGCTCAAACAACAGGCAACAATTGAAATACACATATGCCTGACAGCTATTACTGCCTTGCTGAGTTCTCTGAACATTGTCTAATCATTTGATTATGATAATATTATGGATGAAATTGGTAGGGAAAGCACCCATATGGCAAGAACTTGATGCAGCCAATATAAACCAGCTTATCTATCACAAAGAGGAGGTATTGAAAGATTATGGCATCATGAGGTTTGAAAAGGAAATGGTAAAGAAGAAGCAATAAGGAAGAACAAGGTGTAATATTATAAAAAAGTTTACAGTGAAAGGATCTACAGAAGCTTTCCTAAATTAAATCAGATATATCTATTGCTTAAAATTTTTTTGACTTTTTCTTTTCTTTTTTATTGGCCAATATAAACATGGGTAATTTATGACTTACCTAGTAACTAAATTTCGTGAGTGTCAGATTTGGACCAAAGTAGCAAACAAGTAGTGTTGCCTTGGTTCAGAAGTAGCCAGCACACTCAAAGTCAGCTGGCTGGCTGCCCTTTTTGAGCAGAAATTGCTGTTTTTGCCTGCTACTCAGGCCATCCTCCAAATTTCAAGAGATTTGTTATTATGCAAGGCCAGCATTGCCTGTGTTTCCAACATATTCTAAACTCTCCTTGAAATTGTGAAACCAAAGAATGATTGCTTTGTTGAAGGCAATAATCAGAAGCAAGATGATATTGCCATGAAATATATGGAGAAAAATAAATAAAACGATAATTTTCTGACTTGAAACAACATCCCAATTCCCAGGGGGAAATCCAGATGATTCAGAACCTTACAAAAGCAGAGTTATTGAAACTGACAAACTGCCAACATTGTCTGACTTTTCTTCATCAGAGTACATTTTTTTAATGTGCAATTGGAAGGTATGTATGAAAAACATAACTATAAATTTACAGGTAATGCTTCCAATACATAGAGACAAATAAAGCTACTGATAATAAAAGGTAATAATAAGTAAGACAGAAAAATATGAGATATACACTGTCAGTCTAACTTATGTTAAGTCATCAGAATGGAATCCTGTCGTGAGTTGGGGCTTCCTCACATTAATACATTTTGATTACAGGTGAAGGGTACTGTTTCTCATATGCTGTATAACTGTTTTATATATTATCATATTGTCTTAATTTCTGTATTGCTATAATGAGACTTAAAATTATATAAGTCTCAAAATTTATTATTTTGTTTATCCTATGATCTTTAAATAGAAATGTGATAATAACCACTCAAAAATACATTTTCTAGGATTTTGATTAGAATTGCATAAAATCTAGAGATCCATTGGTGGGAAATCATATCTCAATATTAGGTCTTCTAATAATCATATTATATTCCAGTTTGTTTAAATATTAGCAGTATTTCATAGCATACATTATTTAGGGATTTCACATATATTGCCATATTAATAACTCAATAAATGAATATCAATATTTTTGTTATTGAAAAGATTGTTATCAGAATCACAATTCTCAAATTTTATCTCTGTACATAAAAATACAATTCATTCTTAATAATGCTAGAGTATTGGGCTGAGCCCTGGTGGCGTAAGTGGTTGAATGTAGGACTGCAGCCCACTTGCTTGGTCATACAAATCCAGTGGCTGCTCTCAGGAGTGGCACTGGGTAGCGCCTGCAACCACCAGAGGCAGTGATGCCCCTCAAAAAATAAATAATGCTAGAGTATCACTTATTGAAATCACTTATTAACTGTAGCTATTCTCTTTAGAATTTTCTACATGATCATGTCATTTTTATTCAGAAAAAATTATTTATTTACAATCTGTTAAAAATTGTGTCCTTTATTGGTCATATTGCACTGGTTATAAACATCATTTTAATATTGTATAAGCAGAAGTGAGAGTAGATACCTTGGTATTGCCTCTCTACATGGGGAAATATTTCAGTATTTCACTATTAAATATAATGTCAGCTATACATACATTGTTAATGGTCTTGCTAGATTGAGGGATATCCACTCATTTGTAGTTTCTTAAGATTTTTATTCATCAGTGTGTGCTGAGTTTCATTAGCGTTTTTCATGTTTTATTGAGACAGTCATATGGATTTTCTTTTATAATTTTTTAATCAAAAATGCTAAAATTTGTTTTGGATATTAAGCAAGTCTTCCACTTATGAGAAGAAATTCTCATTGTTCTGTGAATTATCCTTTAGATAATGTGTTGCAATCACTTCTCAGCTTTTGGCTAAGATCAAATATGGATAGGGTATTGGATGCCATTTGTTACAAATGTCAGCATTTATGTTGCTGCTCGTCATGCGACAGAAAAAAACACAGCCCTCCCTCTCCTGTGCCATCCACACAATTGTTATGTTTGAGCCCATTGTTGTAGGCATGTGTCAATATCTCTTGATGGTCTCTCACTTTTCTACTTGCCCCCTACTTTATTAAGCATGCTGTCTTTGTCCAGGTACTGGTCTCTTCTGATATATTCAAAGTTCATAAGAGGAAGTCTTATCACCCTCACTTCTAAGGAGCATTCTGGCTATATGTCTTCCAAGACAGGTTTCCATTTCTGCTGGCAGTCTGCTGTATTTTCAATATACTTTGTAAGCACCATCATTCAAATGCAATTCTTCTTGGGTCTCCATTATTCAGTACCCACCTTACACATGCATATGAGGCAATTAAAAATATCATGACTTATGTCAGTTGTACCTTAGTCCTCAAAGTCCATCCTTAGTCCTCAAAGTCCATCCTTCAATATTTTTAAGAGGTCATGTGTAGCAGATGTGTGCAGCAGATTTGCTTAATGCAACATGTCATTTGATTTCTTGACTGTTGCTTCAATGAGTTCTGATTATTGATCCTCACAGGATGAATTCCTCAACAGCTTCAATCTTTTTCTCCATTTATCATGATGCTGTCTATCGGTAGCATAAACATGTATACTCATAGTTAAATTACCTTTAGTCATGCAGTGAGTTAATTATAAGATCAGTGGTTCAAATCTACAATGTTTCCTCCCCTCACTATCATGATCCCAGTTCTATCATACAAATCCAGCTAGACCAGAGAATGTACACTGGTACAGAGAAGAACTGGAAACACAGGGAATCCAGGACAGATAAACCCCTCAAGGCCAATAATGAGAGTAACAATACCAGAAGGGGAAGCAGAAGGTGGGATAGAAAGGGGGAACCAATGACAAGGATCTACAAATAAACCCCTCTCTGTGGGGCAGACAAAAGAAAAGTGGGAGGAGGGAGATGTCGGACAGTGTAAGACATGACAAAAATAATAATAATTTATAAATGATCAAGGATTCATGAGTGAGGGTAGTCAAGGAGAGAGGGAAAAATTGTGGAGCTGATACCAAGGGCTCAAGTAGAAAAAAAATGTTTTGAGAATGATGATGGTAATAAATGTACAAATGTGCTTGACACAATGGATGAATGTATTGATTGTGACAAGACTTGTACAAGCCCCCAATAAAATGATTTAAAAATTTTAAAAACTGAAACCAAAAGTTAAAAAAGCTCTTTCTGTCACAATATCTAATATCTCTTGTGAATTTTATTTCAGATAACTTTCCACTAGAATTATGCTATTATCAAACAACATTTTTATCCCAATGCACTGAATGCAGTTTGTGACCCAGAACATGTTCTATCTTGTTAGACATCCCATGTACACAGGATAACAATTCATATTCTGTTGTTGGAGAGAATGATTTATGAAAAAATCAGTCATATTAACTGGTAGCAATATCATGTGTAGTCTAGTCTTACTTATTTTCTATTCATTATATTAGTTACTTATAATATTGATCTCTCAAGCTTAATAATATATATAAATATATATATCCTTCTTTAATAGTATAACAGTATTTATTTCTAAGTTCATTCATAAAAGCTTACCATTTTGAAATGCATTTTCTTAATCAATTAATCCTTTTATATTTTTGACATTTAATATTCCTGTTAATAACCCTTGTTAGTTCCGTTCTCAACTTTTTCAGGTACCTTCTTCTTATTCAGTTGCCTTCTACTTATTTTTTAAGTACCTGAATTTAAAATTTTAATTAAGATAAGTGTAGAGAAAATATTGGTGGATGTTACTATGTTATCAGTCTGACAATTTCTCCCTTTTATTAGAAGTGTGTGTCCTATTTATATTTACTTTCATTACCACCATGATTGTGCACACATTTTCTTTCTCTCCATTAATATCTATATTCTTTCTTTTTTTGACTAATTTTCAACTTTTAATATGTCATTAATCTCAGGTATAGCTTTATGGTCATTGTACTAATTTTTATTTTTGACAAGTATAAATACACTATAAAATATACATCCTAATCACTATCCTCAAGTGATAAAACACTTCACATACATATGAGATTCTTACAACAGTATGTTTATATTCCACATTTTTCTACTTTTATTCCATTTATGTTATATATTTTACTTTAACATAAAACCTATAATAATTATTTTGCTTTTAAAATTAAGGTTTAAAATATTTACCAAGTAATGTATTTCATTCCCTATCTATTTACTATTATATTATTATATTATATTATATTATTATATATTATTATATATTATATTATTCTATCTGTTATATTGTATTATATATATTATATTATTCTATCTGTTATATTATTCTATCAAATATATTTATATTATAATTATTTTTAATGAAAGACTTCATATAATGTTCCTTGTATTAAAGATCTGCAGAGGATGAATTTTTTGTATTGTATGTCTGAAAAGTCTTAAGTTCAGCATTACCATTGAACAATAGACGTGTTTTGTGGTAGTTGAGTGATTTTTTTTTATCAACTAGGCATTCCTAAAGAGGAATGGAGTCAAATCTCTCTATGAAGTTTGATGATACTTTCCTGGGGAGGCGTTACATTTTGTATAAGACTCCAGTGACTCTGGAAACTGCTTCTCGCTTACTGAGATTCTCTGTCTCCCTTGGGGCAGCCCCCACGAGGGCCTCCGCAGCCTGGGAGCTGTCAGTGTCCTACTACCTTACCACTGTCCTTGGATCTTTGCACCTTCACTGCACATGCCCCTTCTATGATACCAGCATGAGTCTGAAGAGGGCCTTCACTGGCATCTCAGTTGTGCACTTGAGTAGGAATGGGCTGGGATGCCTTGATATCAATAATCTAATATCAATAATCTTGATATATGATTATTTGTTGCTATAATAGTCTTTCTTCTACATATATAAGGGCCACTGGATTTGTTTCTCTGTACAATGTAGCCTAGCACTTGTTGAATATAGAATTTATATGCTTGTGTACTTACTCTATTATCTCTTCGCAAAATCTCTAGTGGTTTCTATTATTTTATTTTCCTTTTGATTTGACCTCATATTTTCTTATTTCTTTGACTGCCTGAAAAGCTTTTCAGTTATTACTTGTAGTTTATTTTAATATTAAAGTGTTAAAGACTTAGTCCCTCCTCCCCCTCTTCCTCCTCCTCTTCCTCCTCTCTTCTTCATTTTTCTTCTACTTCTTATTCTTCTTCAGTATAGTTAAGTTTCTTGTAATGAAATTGATCCTTTTGAGTCTTTTAAATTTTGCTCACTCACTGCTGTGGAGTCGATTGCAACTAATACTGATCCTCTAAGACAGGTAGAATTTTCCCTGTTGGTTTCCAAGACTAATATTTTAGAGAAGTAGAGAGACTCAACTTTCTTCTTTGAAGTGGCTGGTGGTTATGAACCACTGACCTTGTGGTTACCAGCATACTCACCAGGATGTTTAGGTAGGATATTCTTTCTGGATAGTGAGAACATATCCCATTCTAAATTTTCACTTCTGGGAATTGTTCTACTTTCATTTATGAAAATTGTCCCTGACCTGCTGTTAATATCTAGATTCCTACTTAACCTAAACTGTAAAGGAACCCCTCTGAAGATAATCTGAGTTCTCTTTCAGCAGCTCAATCATTTACAACTATCCAATTTAGCAGTTTGATCATTGACCAAAGCATCTTAAGATCATTGTCTCTTAAGCTTAATCTTCCTTAAGGCAATGCACATGGTCTGGCTACACAGACAGCAAAAGCATACTGGACACAGTTCTCCCTTTTTCATTTTTATATTTATGTTATTCAGGCTCCTTTCTGTGCTATTGCCAGCAATCAGTCTTTAGGTAGCAAATTGGGACATTACAAAGGGGGCCCTTGTTTTATATTTGTTTCATGCTCTCAATAATCCAACTATTGAAAATTTTATTATCCAAGGTACATATCTGGAAACTATGTATACTATCTTGGGTTCAGATTTCTATTTCTTTAAGGTAGGGGACTAATTCAAAACAAATTAACAGAAACAAAACCACTGCCATTGATTTTCCAGACTTTAAGTTTTTTTTGGAGAAGTCCATCTTACTTCCCAGGAAGTGCTGAGGGTGGGAGTTGAACGCCCAGCCTTACAATTGGTGAAATCAAATGACTAACCTTGGAGTTCAGACCCTTTAATTGAGTGTGTTCCTCTGATAATGGGTTACCATGGGTCAGTATGGACTCAATGGCAGAGAATGAGGTATCAAATTGCTGGTTTATTATTAGATAAGAACTCGCGCTTTTCTACAGCAATTCGATGCATTGGACTAAGAAGTCCTCATTATAATAGAATATTAATTGTTATGTTCTTTTGTTTTGTTTTGTTTTGTCTTTTTTTTTGGGGGGGGGGTGCATCACTGCTCTCCAGTGGTGGGAGAAGGAGGCCCAGCCCCACTGCTGGAATTGAACCTCTGCCCCAGTGGGCCACAGTCCTATGCACAACCACTACGCTACCGGGGCGCAGCCCCTCTTTTGTCTTCTTTAAGAAAGGATTTTCTTTTGTAAAGCCATTGGAGCTCTGCTGGCCTAGTGCGTACATGCCGGGCCATTGGAAACCACCAGGTGCTTCCCAGGATAAAGATGAGGCTGTGTATGCCTGCCCTGAGTGACAGTCTCAGAAACCCATGAGGGCAGTTCAACTCTGATCTATAGGGGTCACGATGTGTCAGAATTGACTCAATGACTTTGTGTCTCTCTGTTGGTTGGTTTCACAGTCATTATGGTACTTCAATATAGTGTCTTTTGATAGCTTCTCTAGAAGCAATATTCACTAGGGATTTTTAAATATCTAAAAGGAAAAAAAATAAAAGAACTTGTAAGTTTTATCTTCTTCTGTCTGTAACCCTAACAGCCTCCTTCCTTACCTCCTCAGCTTTCATTTGGGGTCTGTGAGGTAGAACTGAAAGTCAAGCAACCACAACAAAGACATTTACCAGAGATTACTTTTAGAAGCCAGATGTCATTCTGTTAGCAGGCTCTCATAATGTGCATCTGAAGTGAGACTATAGGTATTCTTGGCAACTATATGATGCAATTTAAAAGTTCCTCTAAGCTAGAAACAGAAAACACAAAACATGTAGAAAATGTGCATTGTTTGATAAAGAAAAAAATCACATAAGATTAATTTAATAATGCACAGAGACTGAATTTCAAGCCTTAACTTTAATGCAGGCACGAGAGACAGGCTCAAAGAGATCTCCCAGAACTTTACAGATGCAAACAGATTTGCTTTTGGAAGCTGCACTAACTATTTCAGACCACTAGGGTACCCTTAAGTAAATGACTGCTTCAATGTTCCAAACGTACTTAGTTCACTAAAGCAGTAAATTACCCTAACTCTGAAATCCCCATACCGGTTCTGAAAAGCTAAAGCCTATGGCAAGCCAGCAGGACTCTGCCCTTTAGCTCATTCCACTCCCGCCTCCTCCTATGCTCTAAAAATGCCCTCAAAATCAAGCATCATTTGCCAAGCTGTTTGGAAAAACAATGCCATCTAGTCTCCATGGGTCCCTGTCTAACTCCTCACAGACTCTCCAGGATGGGAAGGGATGGGATATTAGTACGTGATTTTGCCAATCATGCCAAATAGTCGCTCACATGTGTGTGTGTCTGTGTGTGTGTTTTATTGTTACTGAGGAAGAAGTTCATAGCAGAGTTCTTGAAACAAGCAATATAAAAATGTGCTAAGTTTTCCCAGGTCCTATCCACCAGCTACCCATGTTGCTAATGGCTTGGTGATAGGACACCGCAGAAGCACAGCAACAAATAAAAATATTTCACAGATTAAAAAGTACCCCATTTGCTATACAGGCTAACATTCTTCAGTTTTATTAAGATCACGCCGATGTCTGTGTGATCAGATCTAAGGGTTTTACATGTAAGAATGTGTGTCTTATTGGGAAGTAGATGCTAAGAAGTACCATGCGCATGCACATGGTAGTCACCTGGAATAGAGTGAGCACAGCTCACCATTCATTGTGTTGCCAGTAGATTTATCACCAAATGACTGGGAGCATGTTTGAAAGCTGGAGATATAAATATTTGGAAACATTAATAGTATTTCATAAATATGTTTCCCACATAGGATTAACACCGAAAAAGCAGGAGGGAGATGACATACGCACCGCGTCTAGGTCGCGGCTGTCAACATAGTTCAGTATGTAAGCAGATGTACAAGTATCTGGGTGCACTATTTCTGTCACTTTATGGCAATGGCTCTGATTCAAACAGCAATTACTGGTAGAGAATTTAGGCTCAACTATTTAGAAAAGTGGCCTTATTGAATTTACAAACAAGGCCCTACAATTTTCCATTTCCTTAGCAAGATATTAAATCAACCGAGCTAAGCATGTCATCATGGCTATAATTTACGTGATGTGACATGACAGTTAAGATGAACTGTGGTAATTTGTGAGAGCTTGCAGTATTATTGTAGTATCAAAAATTGATATGGTTCAGTTATTAAGGCAAATTGTTTCATTCCCACTGAGATTTCTGACAGTGAACTACCGAGGGCTTCCACATTACATTAAAAATGTCTTCCATATTCAAATCCTTTGCACACCCTGTTACCGTTATTTTCCTCACTGAATGGAAACTGGAACACAGACAAGCACAGCTTTTTTGATGTGAAAATTATCTGTAAAAGATTATGAAGGACTCCATTGTGGGTGGTTATAAGAAGCAGGTCAGCTGGTACAAAGGAAGTTATCTCTAAGAACCAACAACTATGAACAGGATGCCCAAATTCTTTGCTCTGATGATATTTAATATCCCATCTGCTTGCTTTCCTTCTGTCAGGTTGATTTTCAGCCAACAGAAAGGAAAACCATATGACCAAAGAAAACATGATGGGGATGTGGCAAAATACATTTTTATTGTAAGTTAACTGTAAATAAATTTCACAATAGTCAGAAAAATAAACCTTGGCAACTCATCTAATTTTGACCCAAAGATCTTTGAACTCCTCAGAGAGGAAAAGAATTTAAAAATGACAGTTGTATATATTTCCAAAATCCCTTCTCTCATTTTTAAGCAGTCTTACGTACTCTTTTTATTCTTACTTAAGTCTTATGTGCTGTTTTATCATTGTTGAGGACAAATGAGATTCCTAAGTAGAAAAAGACAAAATTATTTCTTGTCATAAAGTGATTGCAAGTAAAAGTTTAATTAGATTTTTATTATAGTGATTGAATTTTATGGAACATACACTGTCTCTTTAAAATACATATTCACTGACAATGGGCTGTATTCATTCACACATTGTTTTATAATAGCACCTGTTAAAAATGAGAAGCTGACCATGAGGTGAAAATGTTTCATTTGGCTGAAACTACTATTTTCCAGTCACTGAGCAGCACATGAACTATTGTTTCTCTAAATCAATACTCACATTTAACCCAAAGCCACTAACTAGAATATGATTTTATTTGTCAATAAGGGATATTTTTTAAAAGCAAAAATCTATTTTTATAGAAGAAACTAGACCTTAAAGCCTATAAATTTACTAGAGATTTGTTTTGCTTTATTTTCTGTGAGTATCAAAGTGTCTGTTAGGATGAGCCAATTTATCTATCAGTTGGTAGTGTGTTAACTCTCACAGGACAAAAAGGTGTTCGCATTTAGAATTGGTAAATAAATGTTGTTTCAAAAAACATTGACATGGAAATGAAAATAATATTCTACACAAGGCATTCTCCCAGATAGAGTAAATATACAAGGCAGAAGAAGATTAAAAACAAAACTAAGCCAAGATCTGTCCCCCCACCACCTGTTTCCCAAACTCCTTCATGCACTATGTGTGTATGTTTTATGTATCTCTGAGTGGACTTCCAAACAAACATGCGCCTTCAATCTGGCACTTCTTTGAGGGTAGTACACTTTGTGAGAATCAGGAAATATGTTGTTTACAATAAGCTGCATGGCAGGCATTACATTAGTTATGCAATAGCTAAAATTTCCAACTTACTATCCTAGAAGGCAGAAGAAAAAATAGCTTTCATGAGAAATAAAGTGATGAAAACTTTAGCAAGTATGCAATCACAGACAACTGTAGAAACACGACTCTCTCAAGTACACACAAAAATCATCCCTTGATGAAGAAAACTGGTCATTCCAAATACCCTCAAAGCTACATTATTATTTTCATTGCTTCAAAAAGTTGACATACAAAACAAATGGTCTAATGCCTTCACTAGCCACACAGCACTGAACTTAGTGTCCTCATGCACTGCCTCATCAGAACACGGGAGAAACACCAAACTGGATCTGCTCTGACAATCCAACATGGTTTGTGCTTAAAGCCACATTTGCTTAAACACAAAATAACTGGAGGAAAAGTGTTTTCAGGATTGCATAGTGAGAAGCCAACAATAGCCTTACTTTATTTCCCAGGTACGGAGCGGGTGCACTCCAGTAGTAGTCCTGCGACAAGGTTTGTCGGGCCTCTGCATGATTGATGCTGATCTGTTGAGAGCCATCAGAGTATTCCTGCTGGGGTGTCACACGTGTGTGCCCAGAGATATCGGTCAGATACCAGCCATTCATGTCTTTTATCTTCAGGAAAACAGAAATATCATTAGATGGGGAGTGGGTGGGGGTATACCCTTTAGGGAGAAACAAAAAGTGAAAATTAGGAAACGATCACAGTTGAAAAAAATCACTAAACTTAGCATACATATTTATAATAGGGGGATTTTGTTTGTTTTTCCCCTGCTCAAGCTCAGAGTTGGGAAGAGAACTACCTATAATCATCCAAGGTCAAGTAGAAAGGCAGCGGGAAGGAGGAAGGTCCTGGATAGAATGGCTGTGACAATGGGCTCCCACACAATTGTGAGGCTGGCTCAGAAAGGAGCAGTGCTTTGTTGTGCACAAAGTCTGTTGATGTGCAGAGAATAAATTTTTACAGAGAAAATAGAAAAAAAATGACAAGTGAAAAGTTTCAAATGTCTGAGACACAAATTTGATAATAATGTGAAGGTACTGCTTTGGGGAAATGATCAAGCCAACATAAATAATTTTTATCTTTTACTTTTAGTTTTTTAATCTTGTCCCATGATAAATATAATTGGCCAGAAAAATGTTGTCAAATGGTCCATGATATGTGCATGTCATGAATAAGTTGATTTTGTATATTTTTGGAATATACACTGGAATCACTGGAAATATCCTCGATAGACGGGAAAGCAAACAAGAACTTGAGATACAGAGAATGACCTGGAGTCGTTCTAGTATCAAACATGTAGAAAGAGACAAGAAGTAATGTATTCCATAATCTTGTTCCCTTTCACATGCCACCCTTGGGGCACTCTGAGAGAGATGGGGTTATCCAAAGGAATTCTTTTCTGAAGACTGACTGAAATGCAAAAACTAGTATACTTAAATTATGGAAGGCTTTGTTCTCTCATTGCCATTGAGTCAATGCTGACTCAGTGATCCCCTGTGGGCTTCTGAGACTGTGCTATTTACAGAAGGACAGTGCACAGTTTTCCTTCTGAGGAGTTGCTAATGGTTTTGAAATGCCCAAGGCTCCTGAAGACGATGCTAGAGCTTATCTTCTGAGCTCCATGCAGAAGGCAAGTAGTGAGAAGCCTTATGTTCATTTTTGAGTCTCCACGTAGATTTGGTCTCTACTGAATTCTTTCAGACCATTCCCCTGCAGTGTGACCAGCGTTGCCTGCAGGTGAAGGTGTTTGAGAGAGGATTGCTAGCGCTGTCCTAGCCACTCCAGAGGTGGCAACATAGCCCTTAGGGACTTGCCTGCATTTGCTTTTGAGGCAATAGAGTTCTCAGTCATGAGTCATTCATACCCTGACTGGCTAGGTTGGAGGGCCCCGGACTGATCTTGTGAGATGCTCTTATTTGCAGTAGTGATGGTATCCCCATCATGCTCCCTTCTCCACATCTGTAGGAGCCCTGGTGGGGTAGTGGTTGCACATTGGGCTGCTAACCACATGGTCCAAGGTTGGAAACAGCCAGCTTCATATTGAGGAAAATATGAGGCCTTCTGTTCCTGAAAAGAGTAAGAGTCTTAAAACCCCTATGCATTGGAAGCCACCATGGCTTGGAGCTTTGTTTAGGTTGGTCCTCACTTCTGTTATATAACCTTCAACTGGGATTAACTGATCTTCCATCAATTATGATTCTGTGTGATGATCTGGTCCCCGAACCCAGCAAGAATTAGCTGATTAAAGTAAAAAGGGAAATATCTTGGACAGTAATTTATTCAAATAGAAAGAGTTATAAAACATAATCTGTCATAATAATTTCCTGTTTAAAATCTTTAAATGATTCTCCACATATAAGCTCCTAATGATTTAGCACCCTCCGTCCTACACTGCATGATTTCTCCTTCCCCTTCTATGTCTCTCTCTAGAAGCATTTGCCACTGACCTACCAATCACTGATATTGAGTTAATTTGGACTCAGAGAAACCCTGTTATAGGGTTTTTCTGAGATTATAAATCTTTAGGGGAATGGGTAACCTCAATTTTCTCCCAAGGAGGATCTGGTGAGTTTGAACTGATGACCTTGTAGTTAGCAGTCCAACATTTATCCACAGTGTCACAAGCAACCGAAGCTATTTGAGATTTCCCAGAGGTCTAATTTGCCTCTCGTATTTCCCCTAGAGTAAAGACGTGTGAACTTTGATAGAGACTGAAAGTAGAAATCTTGTCCCTGCTAGAGTAAGAATTTTCAGGAATCACTAAATAGTTTAAGTAATCTGAAAAATTTCAAATCAATTCAGAATGAAGCTATTGTCCAAATGTAGGACTCATTTTAACAATGAAAGAGCCCATGCAACTTCAAATTATAACAAAAAACTGATGAGTAATATGCATTGTGCCTTTGGATGAAAAGGCTTTTTTCACCTGTGTATAATAATAAGGGTGGAAATTAGGTATGAAATTCTTCAAATAATAAATTTGATGCATACTCTATTGAAATATCTCCCCTTGGGGTTAAATCAACATTCATTTCATTACTATTTCACATACTAATCATGAACAGTGATAAGGCTAGTATCTGCATATTCTAAGAGAAGTTAGACAATACATGGTTGCTGATAAAACCTTACAGGCTTTGATCAAAGACATACAAATAGCATTTGAGAGAAAATGTCATCATTTATTTGTGAGAACTTTAAGTAGACAGACACTACAATAAAGATAGAAAAAGGAATGGTAGAAAGTAATGCCTTACAAAAGAAAAATACAGCAGCCTCAACAATGGCCTGCCGAGCAGTATACACAGTGAAAAGCTGTTGCTTACATTGCCATATGTCCAGTATGAACTCTGACATCTCTTTGAAACCCCTGAGCAGAAGCACTCATCACAACCCTTAGTGTTATCCTCCTGCAAGTTGAAGAAGCCGGACTTGCAATGACTGCAGTCTTCTCCTTCAACATTCTCCTGCAAAGAAAGTTATGGTGGAAAAAAAAAAGTTACGGCGGAAACACTGAGAGCTCTTAAATGCTTATCATAGTGATAACCATATAAGCTGTTCCTCTTTATACCTTCTCAGAAATTACATGCAAAGTACAATGATATCAAAACATGTATCAAAAAGATTCCTTGTGAAGTTATTTTCTCCCTAACAGACTTATAGAAAATAATTTTGCATAGTAATTTGTTATTTTGAAATGTATGATTTTGAAGATTGAATATACTGAGTAAGTTAAACTGACCAGAAACTGGTGAATTTGGTTTATTATTCATTGATAAAGTCTTTATTGATAATCTCAGACCAGTACATGATAAATTGTAAACCATCAAATTAATACATACATAAAACATATTACTGATATTACACAGATGATAAAATACTTTCACATTAAACATTTAAAATGCATACATTTGGGGCAAGCATAAGGATCAAACGGGCAGAGAAAATGGGACAAAAAATGATAGTATTTTTCAGTCCAGGCTAGTAAAAAAGAAGTGTTTTCTCTTGGCTTTTATATTAAATTTTATTTTTTAGATCATTTTAATGGGGACTCATACAGCTTTTATCAGAACATTAGCAAGCATCCATTGTACAAAGCATATCTGAGTTTTTATGGTGCTAACTTTAATACAGCAATATAGTCAGCTATTTGTATATTAATATCACAGGAAAAATTCATTCACACTTAATAATGGCTCTGTGGTAGGTATATAATTTTCAATTTAAAGATGAAACATGTAGGAATGGGGTCTAATCTGTCAATCAGATCATAGTCAATAAGGCTTCTGTGTGGGCATGGCCTTCTGAGAATTCTGGGAAATCTGGTACTTCTTCCTTGGAGGTGGAAGACACCTCCTTTTCTCTACTCACTTTCTATGAGACATCTCAGAGGAGAAACCACAAGGACCTACCCTGATGCAGCCCTGGGTACTGGAGAAGCCACATGGAGACCCTTGCCAATGCTGAGAAACTTAGACCACCACTGGATTCCAAAGACTTTCTACCCACTGGCTTATGATTATCCTGCATTTGGCTTCATTGGATGTGTTTCGTGAGTCTGAAGAGGATTTTATAGGTTGGTGTTGAACATATATGCTAATATCAGATTTATGGCATTGGAATGGACTGAGGTGGGACATTTTCTCAATGTGCAATTACCTTTGTTATAAAACTCTCTCTTTTATACACACGAGTTTCTATGGATTTGTTTCTCTAGGCTACCCAGACTAACACAGACTCTTTAGATGGACTCCTTTCTGGGTCTAACGTAAGGTGACTAGACATCCCACTTTTTAACAATTTGTCCCGCGTCCCCTGGCATTTTAAATAAACATATTACAATACTATTTGTATTCTATGAACATTTTTGTTGCTCCAAATAGACCAAGTTTTTAATCAAGAACCCCCCTCTCCCGCCGGTCAATTGTGTCCGCTTAAAATCTGTCACTTAGGAGAGATGTGTCCATTATAGATTGAATTGTGTCACTCAGGGGGGGAAATAGTATCAATTAGTTGGACAATGATTCTCATTATATTTTACCACCTTCTGCTTGGTGTTTTCATATTGCTACCTTATGCTTCGTAAATACATCCCTAGTGATAACGAGGCACTACTACAGGTAGTTCTAGCATTGAGTCAGGATGCATTTCACAGGATTAGGTTGTAATTGGAGTCAATCTCTTTTGAGACATAGAGGGATTAAGAAGCGAGCAGAGATCAAAGGGCCCTGTTTTCACCAAAAATGAAGAGGTAGGAGTTGGTGTGTCAGGAAAATAGAGTGACTCTCCAACCCAGGGCTCTCTGTGGAGAAGGAGGGCTCAGAAGAAGATAAAGACTTCCACTAGATCTGGAAGAAAGTGGGACAACACTGTGAACTCAGAACCATGAAATCTGACTCTATAACGACAAACTGGGGAGGCTATAATCTCTCTGATGAGAGCAAGGCTAATCTCATCTAATAGAACCAAATAACAGCTCCCTGCTCTCCATGATACTGAATCTCAATATTCCTGGAGCGCCCATTCACTTTACATTTACTGTCTTCCTTTGTATTTCCTTATTTCCCAAACTTTCCTTTTCCTCAGAGAACTAACTAACATTTCACTTGTGTTCCCCAAACCTTTTATACATCGCCATCTTATACCCATCACACACACTCACACACATGCACACACACACTGTTGTTTCTAAGAGTGGTCTTTCCAGCTGTTCACCATCCAGTCGTGACAAAACCCTTGTCTTCCATCGCTTTACTCCCTGCCACTGAGTTCATTCTGACTCTTCACAACCCTGTTAGACAAAGTGGCCCTGACCCTGTGAGTTTCTGAGACTGCAGCTGTTGACGGGGTTAGAAAGCCTCTTCTTTCTCTTGCAGGGCGCCTGGTGATTTCGCACAGCTACACTGACTGTGAGCAGCCCCATGCATAGCTCACATCAGGACAGCTCCTATTTACCGTTATATAACATGAGCAGGGCTCCCTTACAAAAGGACAAAGCTTTGTTTAATTTATATTAGTCCACTCATCATTGTGTTTCTTATGCCTCATCCTGGGCTAAGCACATAGGATATTTATTAACAACATTTGTAAATAAAGAATGCATAAAAGATGTGATAGCAAAATCTAAAAATAGGAAAAGGCAAAAGAGAAGAACTTAAACAATGAAAGGAGGTGCTTTGATCCCAGAGAATAATTTGTTTGAAATGACCTTTTTGATTGAATTTTTGTGATGACAGTGAATTTACAAATAAAATCACTCAACACTGGTGGTGTTATATATAAGAAGATGTTGCTAGACTTGTTTCATTTGTTAAATTTTAACATCCTAATGGGGAAACAAATAGAAATATTGCCATTAACCTTCCCGGTGTTTTATGTTTAAGGTAAGTTTCAAATGTTTGGGGATGATAGATTTCAGCAAAACTAATCACATTCATTTCAGACCTATGGTGACAAACAAATCCCCTAAGCACTGAAGTTGAGATCTTTTTCAGGAGAGCACACAGGCAGGAGAGGGGAGACATCCATAATTATAATTTAGCTTATTCCACTGAGGACACAGTACAGCTGTTCTGCACACCGTGTTCTAATGTGCTCAGGATAATCCACTATTCATTTAATCTAATTTGAAAGCTTCTAATACCACTTTTCTGAGATTCAGACTGAATTCAACAATTGCATATTTTCAGACATCAGTTACATTTCCTTTAACTCCATTTTAGCTTTGCAATATGACCTTGAAAATATGTTGAATAATTCCAACATCTAGTTTAATTTAATAACCTGGAGCAGCACATTAGGATAGAAATTAAGGGGACTAAAAAGATGGGTGGGTCAAACCTCCCTCTTTAAAAGCTACCAACTAGTTAAGTAAAATGATATGTTCACAATCAAGTAAAATGCACGAAGACGTTGGTAAAGTTCATCTCAGAAATAAAATAAACTATGGTAAAACAGCGGAGGATGGACTCATTTCTCTATTAAAGTCTTATTTTTTGCTAATAAGTGCTGTAATGGGCAGGTTTATTGTGCCAACATGGCCAATGAAACCACGTGGGATTAATTGAAGGGTGGAGAGATAAATGGCCCTGTGAGTCTTGCCTTTCTCGTCTCTTACTCTGTGTTGATCGATGCAGTGTCTGGTTGCCTCAGCTGATTCTCTGCCTCAACTCGCAAGCGCCACTCACTTCCCCACACTACTGATGTGTACACTGCTAGAGCTGGGGACTGTTGGACCCTGTCACCTCGCTAACCGTTGGGGACCAGTCTTGCTGATTGCTGCCTGTGGCCAGATAACCTGAATTGCTTCACAGAGGGATCAGCTGTCTGCTTCTTTGACTTACACCCACAGCCCTAACGACTTGAAGGGATGCCAGTGTGTTAGCTAGCTCAAAGAAGTGAGTTGCACTGAGCCATTTGTATACTGCTCTATACATTAATTAACTGTTCACTTCTTATGTTCCTACCTATCATCTACATCTATCTAATCATATCTACCCTGGCCTTGTTTCTCTCAAGAACCCTACCACAGGTTCCATCGATGCAATTCTGATCCATGGCAACTCTGTGTACAGCAGCACTAAACAGTGACCAGTCCTAGTCCTCAAGTCGAGAAAAATTTATGACAGATTAGGAATTTGACAAAATCTTGAAGCATGGCATATAAATTCAATCTAATGGCAGAGACAGAGGAAGGGACTCATGTCATCACAGATATTGAGTACAATGAATAAATAGAAAATTAAAAATTTCATTAATTATTCTTTCCAAGTTATGAGTTGATTGCTTCCCCTAAATTAAAACTTTCACATAGCACTTGCAATCCAGAGGCCTAGCTCTCAGATTATGAACTTGTTGAGTTCTCCTAAACTATAAACCTATTTCCAGAAAAAATAGTAAATGTGAAATGTTATACTGGAAGAGACAAGCCAAAAGAACTCTACCAGAAGCAATTAAATTGTCAAACACAGGTAAAATGTATATGAGATGGGAAAAAGGAAATTTTTATCACCATAGTTACAATGATAGGATGTCCACACCTATAAAAATAGGTCAGGCAAGTAGTAGTCCTGCTTTGCTTAAGATAACATGTGCTTGAGCCAACATAATTTAGACCCATTTCAGATCCTCAAGTTAACCATTTGATTCCTCCTCAATTCCCATTTGCTGCAACTTTAGATACAACTAATTATCATCTCTCATGCCCTTTTCATAGATCTTACATAACTTTGCACAGAAAGCCAGTGTCATGTCACCACAGTAAGTTTCTAGAGTACTACTTTTTCCTTCTCTGTCTGACTGTGCTACATATATATTTTTTCTACCTACTCTGTTTAATCCTGGTTCTGTTGAGCTAGATTTATTCCCCCTCACAGCACTGGATTTTGATTTTTTCTGAGGCTCAACTACCGACTAATAGTGAACTGCAACTCTGTGCCTGGGGAGTGCAAACTGTGAACACACTTGGCTGCCAACTAAAAGACTGGGCACTGAAACCCACACAAAGAAATCATGAAAGAGCCTGGAAATTCACATATAAATAGCCACTGAAAGTCATATGGTCTTTAAATACTACTAGTTCTACTGAGGGCCAGCATATGTACCAAACAATTCCATGGTAATTGATTAATCAATAAATGTGCTAAATGAAGAATATACTCATCTATCTGTCCTTAGGACTGAATTAGTCTTTTGAAACTTGTGGGAGATTCAAAGAACAAAATATGAAAGGGATACTGGAACTCTATTTTGTGGGTATACCTCAACGTGTTCAGAACTAACTAGACAGATCAGATTCAACTTATTATTGTCTCTTGAAGAATACATTTCTAAATGTCTAAGTAAGCAGTGACTTCCATAATGGATTGTATCAAATATTTCTTTTTTTAAAAAAAATTCATTATAAAGCTAGAGATCATAGCTTGATATTTAAAATACTTTATATATTTTAGAGCAGTACAATTCAAGGCATACACACATATGTTTCATTATTTTTAAGAGTCCCTATTCAGAGACAATTTTACCATCTTCTATTAGTTTGGTAACAGAAAAGATAATGGGCACTAATTCTTTCTATGGATTCCCAAGTGTATGCTACTTTTCCAAAACTTTTCTCTCCTCACAAAGCACTGTCATCCAGAATCCAACATTTGGTTGTATGTCTGATTCATTCACTGAAGAGTTGTTGGTATAAATCATATAGAATTAAAAAATCTCAACACCCAGGCATAAAATGAACCATCTGCTTTATGGGTGAGCTCCTTTAACAAGTTAGCTTCCATTTCTATATAACATTATAAATAAATGCTCTTCAAATTATTATTATACTTGACTTCACACTATTTCTCTAGTCTCTGTATCAGCCATTAACTCATCAAATGATAGTCATGTTATGATAAGCAAGGCATTCTATAAGTTGCCAAAAAATGAGTCTAAAATGCCTGAAAGAGATGTACAGTGAAAGAAGTAAAAAAGATAAAAATAAATTCTCTCTCAGTGAGTTGATTCTGACTTATGGCAACATTATGAGGCAAGGTAGGATTTCCCTGTGGGTTTCTAAGACTGTAACTCTGTAGGAGTGGAAAGTCTTGTCTTTTTCCCTTTGGAGTTGCTAATGGATTAGAATGGATGATCTTTGTCATCAATGGATTTGAGTTAACAGACCAATGTGTAATCCCCATGTCTCCAATGTACAAATAAGTGTAAATCTCAGTAAAAGGAAGTGCTGGCCTAATAGGAGTCCAGAGAATTTGTTCTGGATACTGTTGCAGGCTCATCACCACAGACTCCATAACTCATGGAGAACAAAATAGAAAAGTTATGGGGTTGAGAGATTAAAGATGTAATCCATAGCTTTTATGATGGAGTGAGCCCACTACAGCACTTTCTTCTCCCAGTGGGATGTTTCAATACTGAAGTAGTAGGCAGTTGCTATCCGTCAAATCCAGTTGATGAAAACCTCACGCATATCAGAATGGAAATTTGCTCTTTTCCAAAGCCTGAGTATTCTGGAAGTGGATCACCAGTCCTTACTTCAGAGGCACCTCTGGGTAAACTTACACTCAAGCCTTTCCGTTAGCAGCCAAAAGTGTTAACTGTTTGCACCACAAAGATATTCCCCAGCAAAAATAAAAAAGTATCTAAGGACATTTATTATAATAAAGGAATTAAAATCAAGACACACAGTGAATGGTTTTTAAAATTTCTTTCATTTATAAACTTTTTGAGGGCAGAGATTATACCACATCTTGTTACCCGTGATCTAGTTTCTAAAGCAAATCTGCTAATGTGCTTTCATTGCTACTGCTTGTACCATTCAATTAAATTCAGACTCCTGGTGCAATTCAAACTCTCAGGAGCAAAGGAACTATACCCTGTCTGGTCCTGCCCCATCCTCCCAGTCCTTACTTCCGAGCCAGTCCCTGCGGCCACGTGGTTGCTTCCTCTCCTGGAGACTCTTTCTCTCTCACTCTCTGTCTTACACTCATGGCGGCTGCTCTCTTGTGCTACGTGTCCAAACATACGAAGGTGAAGTCCGGAGAGCCTCACCTCTAGGAGGCATTCCAGCTGCACTTCTAAGACAGGTGTGTTTGTCCTTGTGCCAGTCCGAAGCACTTTAACTAGTCGCTCCCAACACCATTTTTCAAACGCGACAACTTCTTCCTTCACCCTTGTACTTCTCCAGATTCCACGTGCGAATGTAACGACGACAGACCAAACTCACTGCCATGGAGTTAAGTCTGACTCACGGTGGTCCTGGAGGACAGGGTCGAACTGCCCCCACGGGCTCTGAGACTCTAAGTCTAGAGGGGTAGAACGTCTCAATTTGTTCCCCTGGAACGTCTGGTTTCAAACTGACCTTGAGGTTTGGAGCCCAAAGCAAAACCTCTCTGTCACCAAAGCTCCTGTGAGCCCATTCGAGAGACTTCAGCTTGGGACAGGGGTATCCTGTCCCTTAAGGTAAACTCCTTGTTCTTCAGTACTTTTAAAGATGTCTCCTCCCGCAGAAATGCCCAAAGCTGAATGTTTTGATTTCTTGACTGCTGTTGCCATAAGCATTGATTGTGAATCTAAATAAAATGCAAATTTTCGCAGCTTCAGTCTTTTCTCTGTTTATTATGATATTGTTCGATGTTCTGTTCATGAGGAGTTTTGTTCGCTTTACATTGAGTTGCAATCCATATGGAAAGCCACAGGTGGTTTTTGTTTTGTTGTTTTAACTTTTATTGGCAAGTATTTCAACTCCTCCATGTTTTCAGCAGGCAAAGGTATACCATCCGCAAATTTGATGTTGTTAATAAGCTTTCCTTGAGTCCCGATCCACATATTTCATTATGTAGTCCAGTTTCTTAGACTATTTACTCTGCAGACAGATTAAGTGTAATGAAAAGATACTTCCTATCACACACTTTTCCTGATTTACAACCAGAGAGTATTCCCTGTTCTTTTCCTACAACTGCCTCTTGATTCATGCTTAGGTTCTGTGTGAGCACAGTTAAGTGTTCTGAAATTCCCATTCTTCTCAAGGTAATCAATAGTCTGTTTAAGATCCATGTAGTCAAATGTCTTTGCATAACTGATGGATCACAAATAATCCCTTTCCTGGTATTCTGTACTTTCCGCCAAGATCCAGCTGATGTCAGCAACAGTCAGCGTTATGTCATATCCTCTTTTGAATCTAGCTTGCATATCTGGCAGCAACCAGTCCATGTATAGAGCAACCATTGTGAATTACTGCACAATGCATGATTGTATTCTGTTGTGTCACTGTGATAGTTAAGATTTTATGTCAACTGGAATCAGATTTTCTTGGAAGTTAAGCCAGAGTAATTTCCCATGATGAAAAATCCTCAAGGGCATGATCCACTTTCAATATTAGTAAACACTGTGGAAATTTTTATTTTTTTTGCTGATTGTGGGTTCTGCATATAGCTTGTAAATTTTCAGTTCCTTGGATTCCAGCTAACGGTCTGCCACATAGCCTGGTGATCTTGAGAGTCATCAACCAGCCTGGCCTGCACCCATTGGACTCATTTACCTCTGCAGACCCTGCCTGTTTTGTTACTACCAAGAGTGGGCTCAGGAATCCCTCTGTCACTCAAGTCAGGGACAGTCTCCAGTCTAATATCTATGGATATGGATCTATGGATTCATAGATTTGAAACTTGCCTGGATCTATAATTATATGAGCCATTTGTGGTATAAACATCTTTCTACAAATACACATATAATCTCCGCTGGCTTTGTTATCTAGAGAACTCACCCTAAGGCAGTAACTTTTCTCTGGAGGGCACAAAACACAGATTTGTTTCAATCTGTTGCCCAGGTAGCTGGCTTCAAAATTTCTTGACATAGACTAATCAATGTTGCCAAGGGTTCATTAGTTTGTTGAAACATTTCAATTGCTGTTTTATCATTCTTTTGCTTTGTTGTGTTTTGTTTTTTGCTAATTCTAATAGTTCAGCAGCTTGGACTTCTGTCAGTCAACATAACATACAAATTCTTGAAATGGTGGAACATCGGTTGACCAATTATATTTGGTAGAATGGCACATCTTTCATCTTCTCTGGATGCTTCCTCCATCATTTACTATTTTGCCTACAGAACCCAATAATATTGAAACATCAAGCTTCAAGATTTTTCTTCAATTCTTTCAACTTGAGTTATCCAGAGAGTGTCTCTTCCTCCTTTTGGGTTTTCTAACTCCAGGTATTTGCACAATCCCTTATAATTCTCTACTTTGCCTTCTCAAGCTGCCCTTTGGAATTTTCTGTTCAACTCTTCCTTTTTTCTCCCACTTAGCAGCTCTTTGTTTAGTAGCACAATTCAGAGTCTCTCCAGACATATACTTTGGTCTTTCCTCTTTCAAGTGTGTGTGTATGTGTCTGTTTTATGATCCTTTGCTTACCTCATTTATGATGGTCTTGATGTCATGTCACAGCTCATCAGGTCTTCAGTATGTCAAATCTGTTCTTGAAATATTCTCTCAATTCAACTAGGGACATATTGAAGTCTGTATTTTGACTACAAACCTGCTTTAATTTTCTTCAGCCTAGATCTGGATTGCATCTGAACAACTGATGGTCTATGCTCCATTGGTGCCTGGCCTTTTTTTGACTGATGGTATTGAGCCCCTCCCATCATCTCTTCTTACAGACTCATCCATTGGATCCCTGTGGATTCTATCTGGCAAGGTCGATCACTTCTTTGTGATGACTGACATGACACTGTTTAGCATATAGTCTACTCTTATTTTTAAAACTTGGTTTTTCATGTGTATCTTAACTAAATGAGGTAGAATTTATTCGTTAAGCATTTCCATTGGATAGCTCCTGCCATCCAGTAAATTCATAATAACATCTATTTGTTGAAAGGCCAATCTTTACAATTTAAAAATAAATTATAAATTAAAAAGATAATTTTCACACCTAAGTCTATGAAGTAGGATACATTTCAGAACACTCCAGACTTTCAGCCTGGAGATTAATATTCTCATATTCTATCAAAGTCCAATATTCTATTTATACTTTGTGTCTTTAACTTATTACTCTAATTGGTTATATTAACAGAAATTAAATAAAACCAATAGTACTTCATTATTTTTCCATTATAAATGATCGATCCATATAATAAATTTATTTATATCTTACATTTTATGATAAAGTGTTACTTCAACTTAGACCAGTACTTCTCAAGGTATTTTTACATTATCCTGCTCCCGAAGAACCAAGGTAGTCTTTTTTCTTATCATTCCTACTGTGAAATGTTAATACTAAAGACACTCTGGATGTTGAGATGTGGTGTGTGAATATGTTTACTTTATACATAAAGGCTATGATATTTGTTTCTCTCAAGAACCAATTTTCACCCCCAAGAGAAATGTGTGCTCTAGGCAAATATTTGTGTTGAATACATTTAGCTGTCTTATTAAATGTCTCATGTCAAATCTTGTGAAAATATTTACAGTGACTGCCCATCCCCCCCCCCCCCCGTTACTCTTTTCCCCCTAAGAAACAAAGTTGAATTAGAAATGCCTTACTAAGCGATTTATTTTTTCCTTCCTTAAAGTCAGTTGCTGTTGGGTTGGCATCAATTTTCTTTTTACTAGCATTTTCTCAGTACAGTCTCTCTCTAGAGAAAAAGAGACACAATAGTCCTTGTATTCTGTCTCATAAACTGACTTCTTATAAATTAGGTACAAATTCAGCAGTACATGTTTAATTGTGATTGCTAGTCAACTGGGAATTTTGACAGAAGTACCAGAAGTATCTCCAGTGACAATTAAGTGAGAGAGAGAGAGAGAGAGAGAGAGAGGAGAGTTTGTGTTTGTGATAAGTGCTTCAGGAATTTTGCAGTCATATGCACTTTTATGATTATTTATAGTCAGTTCCAGGTTTTCCTCTCTTAAGAACTTTACTAGAATGAATCCGCATATTAAGATTAATTAACTAAAGTCAGGGTAAAGAGTTAATTCACAGTTTTAATGTGTGTTCTTAAACATACTATTCCAAGGATCTTGATTTGGCAAGATAATAAAGAAAGAGCAGAAGAGAGGAATGGAAAGCAACAAAAATAAAGAGTAATTCAGCATCTATTGTTGTTAAGATTCCAGCTCATACATGCATGAATTTCTTCTAAATAAGACGTGGTTACACATGTACCTATGATCTATGGATGATTTAAGGCACATTTTCTTTCAGTAATGTACATACTTTCATTTCATCAGAATGTCTTCAAAGTAAAAGCTCCAAATAAAATAGTGTCTTTGGAGGTTCTGTTACATTGAAAACACAGTGATCAACTCAGAAGGTCATGGCGATGCATTAGGGATTCTCAAATGGGAAAATAAATAAAAATTACTTGTACAGGTTTTCACTTGTACAGGTTTAGTTCTTATTATAAAATATTACTTAACATGATATTTTAGAATATCATTGTTGCAATAAATAAATACATGTGTGTTTAATATTTCTCTATAATATTTGGTATCAAATATAAATTGAAGGTCTTTTCTAGAAGTTCACAAGTTTCAAGACTAAAAACGTATGGTTGTGGTACTCCCTCTGTGTACCTCCAAAAAGAGAAGGCCCATAGAAACACCTACAGAGCCATTCCTCTCTTTCATAAGGATCTGGTAATGGAAATACAGCATTTCTTAAGAAAGGAGTTATGTAAACCAAGTACTGTCACCTTGTGATTATGTTTTATATGTGGATGAGGCTTCACTTTTATAATTAAATGGATTGAGAACTAATCAGCAAACATAAAATACCACTATTTGAGAGATTAAGAAATAAAAATCAAATAGGGAAAACTACAGTGAAGGGTTCATTTTTTTAAACTTTTCTCCCTTCTTCCTAATACATGAGTCATTGCATATCTACCTACACTGATGAAGAAAGTATCTATGGTCCTTGAAATTATAAAGTTGAATCACATTCTAGCACAAAGGATGAATAAAATTCACTTCAGATGCAATATGATTCATTATATAGGTCTAGGATTTCTCTCAGAACATTAATATTTTCCCATTCTGTGCCTCAAAGATAACAGAGCGTTTTCTAGTTGGCTCTTTGGATTTGTAGAGGGGATTTTTCTGTCTCTTATTCAAAATGGCAGTCCATTTCAGGAGTCTAAGTGTTAGCAGTTCAAAACCGCCAGCCTCCTTACATGAGAAAGAAGAGGAATTCTTCTCTTATAAAGATTCCCCGTCTCCCAAACCCATAGGGACAGATGCATCATGCCCTATAGGGCTGCAATGAGTCAGATTCGACGAGATGTTACACAGCTACAAATATGACAACGACTAACTCCCTGTCATGAAGTCAATTCTGAGTGATAGCAACACGGTAGGACAGAGTAGAAGGATTCCACAGGGTTCCCCAGACGATAAATCGTTATGAGGACGGTTTCATGTTGGTCTCACCAAGGACTGGTGGGTTTCAGTCTCCAATCGAGGCTAGCAGACTGGGTTTTGTGCAGCAGACTTGCACCAAGGACTAAGGATGCCATCTCCAATTCCTTTCGTGGAGTTAGAGCCTAGTTTTAAAATCTCAACACGTGTTCCCATAGTGGGACAAAGACCAGTTATCTCCCCACCCACTAACTTTGCTCCATGTGGTTTTTAGAATTGCTTAGATTTGCTTTAACTTGTCCTTAACTTGACTTCTTTGGTCTAATATATCTGATTTTGCTTCGCTTTTTCTCAATGAGGATGTGTATAAATTTATCTTCTACATTATATGGAGCACATGATAAATAATGGGCATGGTAACAGTTTAATGATAGCAATGAAAAAAGTACTCATATTTGATTAATTTGCAAGTTTTCCATAATTTAAATATTAAATATTTTTTATAATAGAAATAAATGCTTCTCTAAGATTTTATAATGAAAGTCACATTTCAGTAGATGAAGATATGTCTAGTAGACATTATGAAAATGAATCACATCATTTATGGAAATAAATGAACACATGTTCATTAGGTAATATTGATTTTTCAGATGAACATTCATGTACACAATATTTTGCATATAATATGTATTGCTTCTACATATAAACTATTTTAAGTAACTAACTCTATATTTCGGTGTAGACATATGTACAAATATTCTTCCTATTCAGACAAAACTTTATCATTTCATATGAAATTAATTTTCAAATATTGCCAAAATCAGTCTTGCTCAGTAATATTTTCACCCATGCTGTTTATACAAAGCATATTACAAGCACTTATGTGAAAAATTTTTTTTGGGGGGGCATCACTGTTCTCCGGTGGTGGGAATAGGAGAATATTTGTTTTTATAAAACGAAATGAACTACTGCATTTTTGGTTCACTATAGGTATCTTTTCTGTATCTAAATTACATGAACATTTTATGGGAATGTAGATTATTTATTCATCCTATAAATTGGAAGCCAAACATATAGTCTTAGTGAGATACATATTGGACTGCTAGCCACGAAGTCAGCAGTTCAAAACCAACACCTGTTCCTTGGGAGAGAGAGGAGTCTACCTACTCCCATAAAATCAGTATGGGGAATTCATAAATGCAGTCTACACTGCCCTAAAGTGCCACTTTTAGTCAGAATATAGATAGTGGAAGAAGTTTGGTCTTGACTTTCAGTTTATAAATATTTATAGTAGATCCCATATTTCTCAAATTGTGATAAGATTGACATTCTGTGCATACAATGTATGATTTTTAAAGTTACATAGACACTTAATGAAACTAGTTTTATACCCTCCCCTCTATTATCAAGAAACATGACTTTTTAAAAAGCTCTATATATCAGTTCACAATTTCACAAGTGGGACAATACTTTAAATAAAAAAAAATTATCATGTAATGAGTAAAATTTCAAGAAGGAAATTTGTTTTTCAATCACTAAGTCATGCTCAAATTATTCCATGACACTTTGCAATCTCTTCATTTTCAGTGCTTACTCTCCACTCCCTGCCCCTCCCTGAGTTCTCCATTTCCATTTATTTGGTTCCTTTTTTGGCCTTATTATAATTAGTTTGGGTAGATTTTGCCCTTTTTTTTTTTGTTTCCTGAAAGCTGATTCTTCTAGGGAGCAAGTTCTTCCAAGGTCTTACTGCTAAATTATCAGTCTATCTAGTGATTGGCTGAAAAGTAGCCTTTAGGAGTGAGTGTATTGAGTGAGCTTAGAGTGTCGCCTTGGGAAGGTAGTCTAAAGTTTTCATAAGTTTCTTTCAGATCAGTAAGTTTGTTATTTATATATCGTCTATGATTTCTACCCACCTCAATCAAGATCTTTTATGGTACTCCTAGTGAGAATCGTTGGTATCCAGTCTCCACCTGATTCATCTGTTTTCAGGTTACCAGAGGAAGTCAACTCGTTCAATGATGCTATTTATTTTCTCATTCTATTTTGATTTATTTGCTGCTATTTCTTTTGCTTATATTCCTTTTTGTAGAACTTAATCGTTATAGAGGGCATTTTTTGTAGTAGGATTACAATCGCTCTGGCATGCAATGAAATGTTGATATGGCTCTTTTAGCCAGATGACAATTTCCCAATTGGACTTTGTAAGAAAATGTAAGGGAATGCTCAGGTTTGCAAAAATCTTAGTAGAGTCTATTGTGAGAGTTTCAACTTGGAAGTCTAATCAGAGAAATAATCGGTTTTGCCAACCTGTTGAGTTTTAAATGAGATGTTTCAAAAATAAGAAGTGGGGATCGTATTGATATCAAAAATGCAGAGATGTCTCTGTGAGCAAGAAACAGATATGAATCATAGATGTATGGATGGACTGAAGCTCACACTTAATTATAGTCCAAATCTAAGAGCACTTAGTTATTATGATTTAGTCCTGCTTGATGCTTGCACTATTGAAGAGTTCAATAAATGCTCTCGATACTTTGGGAAAGTGTGCTGAGAAACTAGATGGTGCCAGGCTACTAAAGAACATTGTCTGGGGTCTTCAAAGCTTGTCCTAAAGAGGCAACAATGTGATTGAAGCATCAACTATTCCTGCAAAGGATAAGCACACCAAAATGTCTGATATAAAGATTGTGATTAATGAAATCTGAATCTAAAAAAAAAAAGGAATGGTATCAGAGTCTCATTTGTGAACACCTGGCTTGCAGCAGGCTATGGAGGACAGTGGGAACCCAGAATCCTTGGGCCAGATCCACACCTGGATTATATCTCTGGTGAATCCCAACCAGGGATGTGAATAGCCTCACTGTCATGCAGAGAACAGCGGGGTTTTGCTCATTTTTTGTTTTGTTTTCTTTTGTTTGGGGCATCACTGCCCTCTGCTTGTAGGAGTAGGAGGCCTAGCCTTTGCTCCTGTGGAGCCACTGCTGGAATTGAACTTCCATCCCAGTGGGCCGTAGTCCCACGCACAACCTCTACACCACCGGGGCTCAGCCCTCATTTTGTTTTTATGTGTTTGTTTTCTATGTTTTTCTGTATATGAAATCCAGGACAAGTAGAGCTATCGAGAAAGTGACTGCATGGAGGTTTCTTGGGGAGTATGTGGGGAGGGTTGTAGGGAAGGGGAAAGCAATTGACAATGAGTACAAGAAGAAAATGTTGTAAAATTGATTATGGAGATTATTGTACAACTCTTGTTGATTTGAATGAACTAGGTAATTGTATGATGTATGAAGTATATGCCAATGAAACGATCTTTTAAAAAAAGAATGAAGAGCCAAAATTTGTGTGCCTTTAGACCACGAAATCCCCGTAGACGGAAAAGTCTTGTTCCAAAGACAGAAAGCTGCCACATGAGAGAATCAGCAGGTGAGTGATAGAAATGGAGACAGGAACCAGGGCACAAAGGGGAGTGACCTGCTTTTTGGTCTAAAAACTGAGTGAGGCTCTATGTCATCAGAGAGAGAAGTCCTTTGTGGAGTAGGATGCCTGCAAGAACTTAATTGGGGAGGTAGGTTTGCTGACACACAGAGCTAGCACTGAGCTCTGTGTGGCTGTGCTCATGGTGGAGTGAAGTGTCCGTTGGGAATTTATAGACAGAACTAAGAGAGCACTATGTCAATGCCTGACAAGGGCAAGAGGATCATGGGCCGAAGGGCAAAAGATCAGACAGAGATGTGTCTGTGCACAGGAAGAGGCTGTCCTGACCAAAGAATTGTATCCTGAACATTTCTAATTCCTGTTAATGGTTAGCTTCCCTAATAAACCTCCTATTCATGATTATGACCTGTGAGTTTTGTGTGGCCATTATAATTATATTTTGAACCCAGCGAATAAGCAGAGAGTGCTTCTTTGGCGTGGCTGTTGCCAGAATTGGCCAGAAGGCTACAGAGTTCAGATAAGGCTGATACTTGCTTCCCAAGGATCAGCACTGGACAGCCGATGCTGATGATGGTGAATCAGATCCTTCTCTCTTATGAAGTCAGAGATCAGACACCAGCTCCACATCCTTTCATACACACTATTATCACTATATTGAATCCGACAGAAAACAGGCAGTAAGTAGCTTAAGAGGCTCAGTTGATGGCTGGAGTGCTTTTATTCTACCCTCTCTTTTCATATTTACCAATGTAATTGAACAAAATGTGACCAGTCTTGCTCACCAATTTATTACCCTTTCCTTGACAAGTTAGGGATTTCCATTCCATGTATGATATAGGTATAAAAACTTTTCTTTCTTTTCAGTCTGTGTTACAGTTTTCTGACTTGTCTAAAAGATTCTCTTCCATTTAAAACTTAGTTTTCCCTGTCTTTAACAAAAGAAAATGACACAAGTCAAAGTCTTCTGCTACTTTTTTAAAAAAAGAATAAATTTCTCACAGGATATGGTCTGGTATGTATTTAAAAAGTAGCTCTAAGAGCCTGTAGGATTTACCCAAAGGGCATAGAGGATGAGGAAAGAAGATTTTCCTCAAATATGCAATCATAAAGTGCTAAAATATTTTGTTTAATAGGATAATTTAAGGTAACATTGATATTATAAATACTAGATCTAGAAATGTAATATATCATAACACATGGGGATTATTTGCCAAGGACTATCAGACCTTCTATTTGTTTGAGAAAAAAGTTTATTCTTTTTTTTAATATTCTAAGGTTGGGACTTAAATTACTTCTTTTAGAGTACAGCCATATTATAAAACTATAAGAATACTTAATTTTACTTTTTAGATATTTTAAATCTCTAAATAAAATTAGGTAAATTAGAGCACTTATATAGTATTATGTATGCATTGTTATGGCTTACAGTTTGTTCATGCGTATATAACCACTTTCAGCATATAATCATTTATAGCTATCTAGCGATGACTAATACATGAATAATGGAAAAAACTTAACAAGATCCCATCTACCATTGAAAATCAAAGGAAAAACAAAGGAACATCCATTCCTACATCCATACGGCATTCTGGCTTCCTCTAAATGGTTTATTTTCTCTGGAAATGTAATTTTACTGTTCAATCGGAGTGTTGTGTAACTGATTTATTATAACAAGAGGTGACATGTGTTTCTTTGAGTTTCCTCTAAATGTCTAAGTGGCAAGTGCAATATGCCCCCTGGTGTTAACACGATGAGCTATTAATTGAGCATGCACCACAAATAAGGTTGAATATCTAAAAGTACCCTGTGGGGGGAGGGATAGAGTATCTTGCATCAATCTCTCTGGGGCTTCTTATATTTTTATTAATTAAATGGAAACATTAGAATGTGATGGATATTTTAATACCACCTAGTTTCAAATAGAAAATAACTTGAAAACCCCAAAATGAGACTCTGGGCATAAATATTTTCCAGAAGAGAAGCAATGCTGTAGTAGATCTGAGTGTGTGCCTGTATTAATAGTTTGCTGTAGTTAGAACCATATATTTCATTTAATAGAGCATAATAGTAATAAGAAAATTGTTTCTGCTGTAAAAAAAAGAGCCTCTCAAGATATGTGTATTTCTTTAGACAAATGGCAAGTGTTTTGTAAATGAGTATTAGCTTTCTGAAAGACACAGCAGTGTCATATACAGAATCAATGGTGACTACTTTAAAAGTCCTCACACTTCTAAATTCTAGAAAACACAACAGAGACACCAAATAAAAAGCCCCTTCTGCCGTGGTGTTAGGTCATAAGCAGCTCAGACAACGCACCTTGCATTGACAGTGTCCGGTACACGGATCCTCGTTCCTGCTTCCAGCGCCACTACAATTACAGTATTGGCAATCGGGGTAGCCAGTGTAACCTCTAAGACACCGATCACAGCGCACTCCTCCGAACCCAGTTTTGCAATGACAGGATCCAGGTGTCAGACCTAAGAAAACATGATTCACATACCAAGATTTTAAAAGAGAAATACTTAATTTGGCTCCTAAAAATGTAACAAATAGTATCCATTAAAACTCTGTTTGGAGGTAAACAATTTAAGGAAGATGCACAGCATTAATTTTTAAGCTAAACCTAAAAAGCAATGGGGCCTAGTTAGAAATTGACTCCCAGTCATTAATGTAGCATCTTCCGAGAATGTTTACAAGTATTAAAAAGAACCAAAAGTGAGCATAATAAGATTTGGTGAAAAAATGAACAAAAATGCCCTAACCAATTATGATGCAGATATTAAAAGAGGAAAATAAGCCAAAAATTACCCAAAGTCTTTTAATGCTAGTTAATTTCTACAGAGTGTATTCAAAGTTTGAAAACCTGAAGGGATATAATAAGAAAGGTCTGTTGTAAATGAGTTTACAAGGCTTATGAAAACCTGATACTAAAAGTGTACAACAATAACCCCAAATAAGCAGAACATCTAACACTTACTGTCTAAGTAAGCATTATTTTAGTATAGCACATAAAATCTATACTAATACAGACAATACTATAAACATATCTATGAAGTAGTTGTTATAATTTTTTCAAATTTTCAGAAGAAAAGACTGATGCACAGAGAAACTGGTAAGTTGCTAAGTAGCAGAGGTAGCAAGTATTAGATATATATTATTAAAAAGATAGGAAAGAAAAATCCAAAGTGGATGTCCAAAAAAGACTCTGAAACTTGCTTTCATTCAAAGAGCAACTAAGGCAAATGAAAGAAATAAAGTCAAAGAGTTGAACAGAAATTTTGAAGGACTGCTTGAGAATACTAAGTAAATATTATAATGAACTGTACAAAGACCTAGAAATAGAAAACTCAAAAGGAAGAATATGCTCAGCATATCTTACAATGAAAGTGGTCAAGGAAAATTTTAACCCTCAAGTTGCCATCTAGAAATATTCTGTGGGCAAAATTTTGAATGATTCAGGAAGTATCAAAAAAAGATAGAAGGAAGACACAGAATCTCACTGTTCAAAAAAGAACGGGTTACATGTAATCATATTAAGAGGTAACATATGAACAAGAAATAAGGGAGTTGAAGGATGAAATTTAAGTTGCACTGAAAGCACTAGCTAAAAACAAGATTCAGGAATCGATGAAATACCTACTGAAATGCTTCAATTATGTGATTAAGCACTAGAAATATTTGGAAGATAACTATTTGGACATCTGGCTGGAATAGATCCATATTTTAACTGATTGCAAAGAAAGGTGACCCAAAAGAATGCTCAAATTGTAGAACAAACATCAATGATAACACATGCAAGTAAAATTGTGCTGGAAATCACCCAACAACACTTGCAGCATTACATAGACAGGGAGCTGCCAGAGGTTCAGGCTGCATTCAAAAGAAGATGGGGAACAATGACTATAATCACTGAAGTCCAGTCAATTTTGACTGAAAGGCAAAAAGTACCAGAAGGCTGTTCACTTGTGCTTCATTGATGAGGTAAAGGCACCTGACTCTTTGGTGTGTAACCAACTCCACAGAGGGGGGGTCCATGAGGTGGGTCATTGAGGGGGGTCAATGGGAGGGACAAAGAAGTGGGTCATTTCAATGGCAACTACACTGGTTTCTTGTAAAGGTTAAAACCAAACAAAAGACAGAATGTGTTCCTTCATGAGAACAGGAATTCCAAAGCACTTCATTGTGCTCATGAGAATCCTGCATATGAATCAAGAGGCAGTTCTGTGAACAGGACAAACATACGCTGCATGGTTTAGAATCAGGAAAAGTGTGAGTTCAGGTTATATTTTTCCACCATATTTATTCAATCTGTGTGCTGAGTGAGCAGTCAGAGAATCTGGATTATATGAAGAAGCATATATTAGCAAGATTGGATGAAGACTTATTAACAGCCTGGGAACTTGAGGTACTTGATGAGAAACATCAATAATTTCAGCTTTCGGTATGAACTAGAATTTGGAAACAGAAATTCACACATCTGAACCAGTAGTTAGCATCTTGATCCGTGGAGGAAAGATTGAAGCTGTCCAGGATTTTGTCTGGATTGGATCCACAATCGATGTTGATAGATGTAGTAGTCAAGAGATCAAAAGACACATTGCGTAAAACTTCTGCCGAGACTGCTTGAAAGTGCTGATGACTAGAGATGTTACTTTGAGGGCTACTGTCTACCTGACCTACGCCATGATATTTCCCTTTGCCTCATTTGCACTGAAGAACTGATGCTTTTGAATTATGGTGCTGACAAAGAATGTTGAAAGTCTTAGATGGCCAAATGGTCATAGATGGTCATAGATGGTCATAGATGACCAAAAGTACAAACAAATCTGTCTTGGGAGGAGCACAGTCAGAAGACTCCTCACAGGCAAGAAGATAAGTCTTTGTCTTGTGTGTGTTGGACATGCTATCAGAAGAGACCAGTCTCTGGAAAAGAATATAATGTTGGATAAAGTGGAGCCGCAGCAATAAAGAAGAGGATTCACAACAAAATGGCTGGACACAGTGGCTGATAAGACATGGTCAAATAGCAGGATAATTGTGAGGAAACGGCAGCACTGAGTAGGCTTCGTCTGCTGTACTGAGGCTTGATATCAGGACAGGCATGATGGCACCTAACAACAGTGGTTATTATGCAAACAATACATACTTCCTAGATGATCATGGGACATAAAAGACAGAAACACATAGGGCCCTCGAAGTCTCATGATCCCCATGCCTCCCCCAGAGACAGTTGCCATCCCGAATGTCCCATTTATGACTCTGTAGTTTAAGTCCATGTGTAGGCATCCATTTAGAAAATGGACTTTCTTTTGCCTTTTCTCACTCGTACAGTATATTAATAAGCAACCTAGTTCATTTGTGCAGCTATAACTTAGTTATTAATATTGCAGTATCTAAACCCACTGCTATCAAGTTGATACAACAGAGTAGAACTGCCTCAGGGTGTTTTTGAGACTCAACCTTTACAGAAGCTAATTGTCCACCTTGTCCTCCTTGGAGCGCCTAGTTGATTCGCCTGGCTGGCCTTGCAGTAAAACTGTGCACCACCAGGGCTTCATTATTGCTTTATAGTATTCAGGAAATAGTGACAGATAATATATCTATCAAGTAAGGTGAGATATGGATGCTTGGGAAAAACAATTAGGCGATCACTTTTTTATGATAAATTGCATGTTAGGCTGCCAACAATAAGATCAGTTGGAAACCACCAGCTGCTTCTCAGGAAAGAAGAAGCTTTTGACTCCCCTAAAGGGAACACTGTGAAATCCAGAAGCCCACAGTGTCTAGGGAGTCTCAGTGAGTCAGAATTGACTTGTTTCTTATTTTGGTATTAGCCAATGCGACATGAATGAAACATTTTTTGGCCCTTTGTAACTGGAGAGCGATTATATCATATTTAATATTTATAAACTTTTAAAAACTGACATTAATATTGTTTCACTATTTGAACTTAATCCCTAAAGTATGAAATAATACTAAACATAGGTCCATTATGGCTAATTTTGTTAAGAAGAATTGTGCCATATATAGAACAATTGTTGCTATTCATAATATCCAAATGTTAAAATTTTATCTTAATATATACTTTATTATATGTAAATCTGGAAATATTCTTATAGAAATGCCTTTATTAGGTATTAGATATATTAAACAAAATTCAGATATCACTTTAGTGCAAATACAGAGTGAAATAGGTAAAGTTAAGGATGTATTCACACAGGTACTGACATCAGAATTTAAAGAAACTTCTAAAAAGTTTCCTGGGGAAAAATTCATTCTGGAAAACTAAAGAGAAAAAAAACACAAACATTTACATATTTTGGAAATATACATAAACATAATAATAGCATCAGGTGTTGAATTACTACGTACATATTTATTTTTATGATTTTTTTATAACTTAAAATATTAGTTTAGTTTACTTTTTAGTTCTTTCATTCCACTCTTTCTCTCCAACCTCACCTGACATATCCATAACTGTATAATGCTTTTGGTGAGAAAATCATTTTTCTTGTTTTTTTTCCTTTCAGAACTGTGATCTCACGCAGTATTTTTTCAAACTTTTCCTTGATAATATATTATCATTTTCAATGATGTTACAAAAGATAGCATTGTTTTTTCTTTCTTCTTTAAGAAATAGCAAAGATAAAAGAAAAAATATCTTGTGATTTAACACTTGAATATTAAAAATATATGCATATTGAGTTCATATTAAGACTGTAAACTCAAATTAATAATTCTACAGTTTTATAAAGAAAGCAAGTAAATTGAAATATGTCAAGAAACATTGCCATTGTAGGGGGCAAAAACTGTATTTGTATCCTTGAGTTATTTTTACCTCAAGAAGAAAGGAGATGAAAAACAATGTTGCAAACAATGTTGCATTAACTTATTATTACTAACCTATTTAAAAAGTCCTTTATACACCTCTTTTATCCATGTTTGTCTATCTCCCATTTTCTTTACTGTGCCAGCTCTCCTATTCATGCTGCCCATGGAAGCACAAATGAGCCTCACAAAACCTTCCCATTTCCCAAGAAACCACAAAAGCTATGAAACAACACAACACTAGGAACTATAAATACAAGTTTAAAGAAAAAAGACAAAAGGATTCATCTACTATATAGAAATAGCTTATTATAAACTGTTCTCCTGAAAATCATTGTATTTGTTCTTCAGCTCTTCTTCGATCATCCCACTCCCTCTCTCACCTGGTGGGGCATGTTTCACATCCTTGACACAGACTTCGTGGAAGGAACCAATTGGATCACACTGGCAGGGCTGGCAGGGGCTGGGATGGTATGGAGACACCTGTGAAAAGTGTAAGTGCTTTAAATCAAGTGCAAAAGATACAGTCAGCCTTTCTAATCTGAAAATAAAGTGAAAACATGTTAATTAAAATAAATTAATTTGGAAAATTCACAATATGAAAATTATCCTTCCTGCACACTTCAGTTTTGAAATTTCTTTTTTTAGGCATTTCTATCATTTGCAAAATACATTTTAGCTTAAAAAATAGGTCATTTAAACCCAAAGCAAGTTCAAAGAATAGCACAATATGAATGAGCAAAATCAATAATTAGGACATAGACATAAAAAGGAACAAACTTTTTTTTAAGAAACACAAGCCCACTGCCATCAAGTCAATTTTTACTCCAAAGACCCACAGTGTGGGGTCAAACTGTTCCTTGGCACTATTTCCTGGGCTGCAATAGTTACTGGAGAAGAACTCACTCATATCCTGTGGAGTGGCTGGACGCTTGACTGGCTAGCTCCCTTGTTAACATGTCAGCATTTAATACATTGCACCCTTGAATTCTTCACACTTTGTAGAGTATTAATAAAATGTATTAACCTCTATTATGAGCTATCAATAACAGATACAAATCCAATAAATTAAACATTTGGAATCAAAGAGCTAATATTAATATGGATACTATAGATTTAGAAGGATAGCTATGATATATACTTTAAAGTTTTGCTGTGGGGAGACAATTATAATGTGACTGAATTATGGAATAGTATGTTAAGTGAAATACATGCCAATAAATCTATTTTTTAAAATTTGCTAATAAATTTGACAGTTTTCACGAGATAAATTCATTTAAAAACCCAGTGTATCAAAACTTACCAAGAGAAAATGAAACTCTATCTAGCCCATTGTGTGTTGCAATGAAATCCATTATTAAACCTTTAAATAATTAAGAACCGCAGGTTTAAAAACAGATTCATTAAGGAATTCTGTTGAAAAATTCTGAACTATCTAGTCCCAATATTATAAAATAAATTTAAGGTCCAGGAGAAAAAGTAACATTTCCAAAGTCATTTCTTAAAGTCAGTTTATCTCAATGAAAAACACTGATGGATAATTCAAGAAATAAAATCACAGACCAATATTTGTGTGAGATGATTCAAAATTTCTTGAATAGCAATTAAGGCCATCTAACACATTTAAAATATAGCTTATCCTTAAAAACACATATGTATCATATGTATTTTATATAACTATATTTAATAGAAATTCATATTAGTCTTGCAAGATTGTTTAATAATAATAAAATCAGTTTAAACTCACTAGCTTAACAGAACATAGGAGAAATTCCATATGTTTATCTTAGTAGATCCAAAGAAATATTTCACAAAACTCAAAACTGCTGAATTATAAAAACTCTTATCAACCTAGAGATGGAAGGAAATGTTCTCAATCTGATTTAAGGTACCTGTGACAATTCAACAGTGCCCATCATATTCAATGCTGAAATATTACATATTTACCTTTAGGACTTAGAACAGGCAAATATATCTGCTATGCTAATGTTTTTCAATTGGCATTAAAATAGAATAAATTTGCATTTATTTGCAGACAGTATAATTGTTTATCAGTAAACTACCAGGGAAACTAGCTTAAAAACTAATAAAAGGAATGAGTGAACATAATGAGGCTATGGAATATAAAGTCAATATTAAAATATTTTATATTTTAGCTTCATATAGTTATTTTGCAAATATTCTTTAATGGTGGAAAATACCCAAGAAAAATTTAACAAATGGCATGCTACATGTGTGCTGCAGAAATAGTGTGATGAAAATTAAGAAATTATAAATACAGGAATAAGTGTTACATGTTCATGGATTGGAAAAACCAATATCATTAAGATGTCAGTTTTCTAACTCTTTGTCTATAGTTTCTATATAAAACTTCCAAATAATGCTTCCTAAATCTGACCAGGTGTTCTGAATCAGGCACCAAAACTAATCATCAGAAGAGGAACACACATGACGTATTCACGTTGCCTGAAATCCAAGCTTAGTAGAGTGAAAGTAACCCAGAGAGTGTGGCATTGGCACAAAACCAAAGCTACTGCTACTCCAATGGAGAGCAACCGTATGGGTCAGAATGTTCCCATCGTGCCTCCAGTGCTGGGGTGCAGTGCTCTACGGGTTGGGTTCCAATTTGAAACCACTAGTTCTGCAGAAGGAAAAGGAGGCGTTCTAATACTCTGAGGGGTTAGTCTCAGAAAGTTGAAAGGTATTGTATTGACTTTAGCGAAAATCAAGATAGAAATCTGTAAGACAGAAAAGAGAAATAAGGGAAGAGGGTGGGACAGAATTCAGGGGAGTTGAGGGATTTGAATTGCTGAATGCAGCCGTGATGGCCTGAAATGTGAATCCCCGCCTAATTCACAATTTAAAAATTCATTAAACTAACACAAACACAAAATAATATAAAAGAAAGATAGCTAACACAGAGAAAGGGGGGATACGTCACCAGGGGAGGTTCAATTCTGACTATGAGCTGGCATTGACTTGATGGCAGTGAGTGTGGGCTTCAGAAGCTTTTCCAGGAGAAGACTGCCTCATCTCCCTCCTAGAGAGCAGCGGGGGAATTCGATCTGCTGACCTGGTGGTTAACAGCCCACTGCTTAGTACAAACAGGAGTTCTCAGTAGTAGCATCCGTTCTTGGTAGAAAGCCCCAAACCAAACTCATTGTCACTAAGTCCCTCGCTTACTCAGAGACATGATATAGGTAGGCCAAAGTAGAACTGATACTAAGGACCTACGCACTCAGAAATCCTAAGGATTTCCTAAAGATTTATGGGAAGGGGCAATCCCATCTTTTTACCTAGAGGACTAACACAAGGAAAGAAAAATTCATGGGGTCCACATAGTACGATGAACTTATTTTCAATAAATTCTTCAAAGGAATTCAAAGGAGAAAGGATGTATTTTCAACAAATATGGCTGAAGTGTAGTTAACCCATTTGTATATCTACCTCCTTATATCACACATATACATAAAAGTGAGGGAACTTCAAAAAGTTTAAAGAAAAATTCCATTCCATTTTAATCTCACTTTCCCATGAACTTTTAAAAGCCTCTCATATTTATTTTCATTGGCCCATGGACCTAAAAGCTAAATTTAAAGTTTCAAAAGACAGCGGCAACATTTAGTAGATAAAATAAAATGAATGGCCAGTAATTATATGAAATAAAAAGAATATCTATCATGAAATATCCATCCACACCCATGCAAACTTTAACTTCCTGGATTGGGTCAGTTCTGTCTTACAGTGAAGCTATAGGACAGGGTAAGTCTGGCCTTGTAGGTTCCAGATTACAAATCTTTATGGGCATAGAACGCCTTGTGTTTCTCTGGTGGAGGAGCTGGTCCTTTCAAGCCACTGATCTTGGTGTTAGCAGCCTCATCACCAGGGATTCTCTGACTTTTTAAATGGGGGGGTGGGGTGGGAGGGGCAGTTCACTGTCCCTCAGATCGTTGGAGGGCCAGACTATAGTTTTTAAAAAACCAACTATGAAAAATTCACTGCAGGCCTGGGATGAGTTGGTTGTTAAGCAGGACAGCAGCAGTGGCGAAAACATCCAGCGGGCATTATAAATGTCCTTGGCAGGCCACATCTGGCCCATGGGCCATAGTTTGAAGACCCCTATACCATAGGACTCTGACTAGAATGGCTAACACCAAATATCAGAGATGGCATGGAATCATTGGAACTCATCAACATTTTTAGTAAAAGAATAAATGTTACTAACAATTTGACAAGTTGTCAGCAATCTCTTGTAAAGTCAACTATGTGCCTATACTTAAAAGAAAAAGCCATCAGGTCTATTATGAGTACTGATGATGCCATATGAATCAGAGTAAAACTGCCCCATAGAGCACAATGCTTGACTCTTGAGGGGAGAGATTTTACAAAGGAAATTTATAAAGGAAAGTTGAAACCACGACCATAAAAGACCCATATTAAATTATTTAATAGATTTATATCATAATGGTACTCAATCCAAATGTCCACCACCAGGAAAATGGATTGAAATATATGGTATATCCATGTATCAGAATAATAAGCAATGTAGGTAAGTAAAAATAACTAAGTACTCATGCAAACAACCATATAAAAATTTTCAAAATGAATGTTGGGTTGAAGAAGGGAGCTATAAAATCATGTACTGTATTATTTCATTTTATAAAGTTCACTAACATATGTGAAACTAAATTTTGTTAATGAGACTTAGGAAATACGTGGCTTGAGATGTAGGGAAATATTCTCTAGCAATTAAAAAGAAATCACTATCATTGAGATGATTCAGACCATAACTACAGTTAACAGGGTTCCCGAGGCTATAAATCTTGAGGGGAGAGGATAGCCTCATCTGCACAGCTGGTGGGTTTGAACTGCCAACCTTGTAGCTCACTGTACAATGCTTACCCAGCAAAACAGCCAGTGTTCCAACTCTCTAGTAATAAAAATGTGTTTGATGCATTCTTAAAAGTTTATGTCAATTTCAACTAGAAAACGTTGTCAGGCACTTTAGAATCTGAAGTATATGCTAGAGCAGCTATGAAAGCAATACTATGTTACATCTCTATGAAAAAGCTATATAATGTTTAAGAAAAGAAAGAGCTTACTGTACCTCTTTATGTCTGAAGAAGCCATCAGTGCATGTCTCACAGTTTAAACCGGCAGTGTTTTGGGTACAATTAATGCACACACCCCCTCCGATGTACTTCCCATGTATATTTAAACTCAGATTTCTTCGGGCAACATTGTCATCATAATAGCACTCTTCAGCTTTCCCATGGCAATTGCATGCTGTATCAAAGAAAAGAAGTTAGTAAATACTTAGTTTCCAGGTTTCAAGTATATTTAAATCAGTTCCATGTTTCTTAATTCAAGATTTTAGCCAGATCAAAAAAAATCTTCTGTTTCCCTGAGTAGATTTTATACAATACACTAAACTATTTTACATTTTTGACACATATGTATATGAAACATTACAGAATTTCAGAATTCTGTAATGTAAACATTATAGAAACATTTCATGACTGAAATATTTGGATTGGTGCATTATTAAGTTTACATGCTTTAATGTAACTTGAACAAATTAAAATAAAGCAGAATCATTTAGCTTTGGCAATAGGTGACATATTTTGACTCATAATATTATAAATTGTGATTCAACCTATGATTTCCTGTCATGACAAATCCAGAAAGATACTGAATAATTCTTAGAATAATGGAACTTAAAAATACATGTGAGAACTGCACTCCATGGAGTTTTAAGTATGTCAATGTTTGAAGCCAAGTTGCCAGGCCTTACTTCTGAGCAATCTTCAGGCAGATATGAGCTGCCAAGCTATTGTTCATCATCCAGCACCACCCATAGACTCCACGTAAGTCTCTGACTTAGATCCCATGGGTAAAAAAAGAATGGTTTATAGTATACTCTCTCCCTCTCCTCCTTTACTACAATTAAAAACATAGCTTACTTAGTTTTCTTTTTCATACTAGGGTGTATTGAATTTTGTTCTTATTACCATTGCTTTTAATCCTCAAAATGGCTAACAATTGGCTATAATGTTTCTCTTGTGGTTGGAAACTGTTATGATCCACAGAGTCCAATGCCTGAGCATAGTAAACAAAGCACTACACATAGTTTGGCTGTGCTTTGCTTTAAGCCAAGATCCATCTGACATCAGTAGTGATATCCCTTGCTCTATGTCTTCTGAATCCAATGTGAACCTCTGGCAGTTCCCTGTCCACGTCCGCCTGCAACTGTTGCCGGAGGTCCTTCAGCAAAATTTTACTTCCATAGAATATAAATGGCATTGTTCTAAAGTTTGATCATTCTGGTGGGTCAAATTTATTTGAAATATGTAAAAATTAGGATCTTTTCGAATCAGTTACCTGTCTTCCAAATTTCCTATCACAGACCAGTAAATGCATCCAGTGCTTCATCTGTTTGTTGAAACATTTCCATCGATATTCCATGAATTCTGGGAGCCTTCTTTTTGACTGATCCTTTCTTTGGTACTGAGCTTCTTTTCAGTACCATTGTTTCTTTCTCAGATGTGACCTCTCGAAATGGCTAAAGGTCACCAATTCTTTTTGCTGTGTATTCTATAAATATAGAAGACTTTCTGCATCATGCACTTTTTGTCCACAGAGTCTTTAAACATTACAACTCAAGACTTGAGTGGTTCTTGAGTTATTTCAGGGTAAGATATGCTGGCAGCACTCTTCCTCTTGTCTTTCTAATTCTATGTGTTTGGACATGTGAATCATAATTTTGGCTTTGTCTTCCTCAGGTCCGCTTAGAAATTCTCTGCTCAGTCTTTTGACTTCATCGTTTCTTTCTATGGGCTTCAGTTATATGGAGTTTTGTGTTTTTAGGAATCTTAAAAACTCCATGGTAAACGTATACTTATAAGAAGCCATCAAAATTTCTCCTGCCTGTGTAGCTAAAGGGGAATATAAAGTAAGACAAACAACCTCACACCACTCTGAATTAGCATTGCTAATATTTATAGCCATGAGCAAATGTTGGCAAGCATGGGAGTTAGAGCAGCATTCGGTGCCCACTCCATGCAGTGCGGATTCTCTGTCGGCAGTGCTGGTGACTGTCCTTGGGAGGCTGCTCTCTGGACAGCGCCACCTGGCTATGACCTCAGGTGGAGTGATGGCCTCGGCTCATACCCGCCACGCTGTTCTCTGGTATGCAATATGGCATCACAGGACATTCACAGCATGGTTTTTGAGACTGTCATTTTATAAAAGCTTAGGGATCGAAGAAGTATACCTCAGTCTTTGGCAATATACTTTCCTCAAAGTAGAGAGATGAAAGTCCAATTAAAGCCAAATGCATGAGCAGGTGACCAGTCATTTTACAGACAGATTTGTCATGTCGCAGAAAGATTTTTCTAAATAATTATGGTGATGGGAATATGATTCAGCATGGGAAAAATTTTTCACTTAGGCTTTTAGGAACACATATATTATGAAGAGAAGGATATTTATATAAGATTTTTGGCCAAGACCTCAGCTATAATTCTGTTTTTCAAGTGTCTCTTGTTCAATTTGAAAATTTGATCTCTCTTCCCTGTGAACAAATATAAATAGTACATAATCCCACTAATGTTTCTTTTAAAGTATATAAGATTGTACTCATACTGATCATAAAGGGCAGGGTAGAATGTCTCCTTTGGGTTTCTGAGGATGTAAATTGTTACCATAGCAGAATGCCACATCTATCTCCCCAGAGGAGCCAGTGGTGGACTTGACTGTCAACCTTGTGTTTAGCAGTTCTATGTATGATCCACTGTATCACCAGCGCTGATTTGAGTCCATATTTATTTCTGCTTCATTTCATCTGTCTGCCCTCCCCTCTCTGTGTTTACATATGCATATAGGAGGGGGAAAGGGTTTCACAAATCCACATGCACTTCTGCACATGTAAGCAAAATGATAACCATGAAATGTCATATTAGAAGCAGCAGGAAAACCCTTACCTTCAAATGTCTCTCTCTCTTGTGAACGCTGATATTTCACAAACAGAAGATAAACTTAATTAAAACTTAAAGATGTTTGAGAGCAAATAACCCTGGTGGGTGGCATTTGATTTAATACATCACTCAGGATGAATATTTGCTCTCCGTGAAAAGCTGTCAACCCCCTGAGAGATTGGTAAAATCGGCACATGGGCATCAAAGGAAATAGATGCTAGGACACCAATTGTTCCCCGCCAGTGGGTGTGACTGCCTGCCCTCCAATATGTCCCAGAGTGAAGGGAAGGGCCCAGTTAAAATCTCTCTACCAGAGGTCGGACCCCAAGCAAAAAATCTAAAGAAGTGGATCCAGGAAGTGAAGAAAAAAAGATATTGAGAGGATATGCAGAACAGCGAACTAAAAGAAAGCAAACAAAAGAGGCACTGTGTAATATTTTATGATCAAGGTTTTTGGTAATTCCACAGTTTTAAAGATATAGTATGTCTCACATGTGATAGACTTGAGCCAGCTTACCAACCCACCACCCTTTGAATGATGTGGAACCCTGGTACCTTTCAGAAAGCTCCCCACTCCATTTCCAAAGGCTTATACTGTCAACCTTTTCCTAGTCTTCCCTAAAGGGATCTTCTGCCTTTAACAAGATGACAGTTCTTCACAAGAAGAACAAGACTATTCTTTAGAGAAAGGAAATAATAAGATTTAGTTGGATTATTGCATATAGATTGTTAACATTAATCCCAGGCAACATTTGGAAGGCTTCCCAGTCAGAGTGGGAGCATATGGTATATAAGGCTCTTCTGGAACTTGGTGTATATAATGACAGGTTCTTCTGGAGCTTGGTATATAATGACTGATGAGGCCAGTGCCTTTATCCCCTCAATTCTGGTTTTAAAGGGCCACCAGAAGCAGATTGCCTACACATTTACAACTTTTCACTAGAGATGTATCAAACTCTCTGAGATTATGCCATCATTGAGTATGCAGGGACCTTGATCATCTTTATGGTCCTCAAAATGTTACACTGGCCTGTTAGATTGATGACCTGATGCAGATTATACCTATTAAGGAAGAAATAGCAATGACTTTCATTCATTCAGCAACATCTGCATGTTAGAGGGTGAGAACTTAGCCTGACAAAATTTTTGCACCTGCCATCTCAGTGAAATTTCTAAGGGTCTAGTGGTTTGAAGCATGTCGAGATATCACTACTTAAGAGAAAGATATGATTGCATCTGGCTCCTCCTAAAACAAAGGGAGGCAAAATGCATGGTGGACTTCTTTGTATTATGCAGTCAACATATCCCACATTTGGATTTGTTACTCTGACTTATATCAAGGGACTCAAAAATCTGCCAGCAAAGAATGAGAGCAAGAGAAGGCTCTTCTACTAGCCCCAGCTGCCATGCCAGCTGTGTTGGCACTTGAGTCACAGGGTCCAGCTGATCTAATGGTATTTGAGATGTCAGTGACAGAAAAAGGTGCAGTTTTGGGTCTGTGGTACACCCCTAATGCTAATTGACAACACAAAGGCTGGAGTATTTTGAAGCAAAGCTCTGCCATCCTTTGCGGACAATTACTCCCCTTTTGATAAGGCGTTTGGCCTTTGTGGAGACTAGAAACTATGGACCACCAAGTGATCAGGCAGCCTGAGCTGATCCTCATGAACAGGGTGATGTCTGATCAACAGAGTCACAAAGTCGAACATGCATACCAGCACTCCATTGTTAAATGGATGTGGCATCTGCACATTTCTACTAGAGCAGGACCTGAAGGTGCAAGTAAGCCACATGAAAAAGTGACCTGAATGCCACTGGTATCTATTCCTGTCTCAGTACCACCCTTCTCCCAGGCTGCGCTTATGACTTCGTGGAAAGTGTCTTTTGACCAGGTGATCGAGGAACAGAACACTCTTGCTTATTTACTGATGGTTCTGCACAATATGCAGGTCCCACTAGAATGTGGACAAAAACAACACTATAACTGCTTTCTGGGACCTCGTTAAAGGACATAGGGGAAGGGAAATCCTGCCAGTGGCATACCTTTGAAAACTATGCCTGGTGGGTCGGTTTGCTTGGACTGAAGGAGAAATGGTCAAAATTTTGACAGTGCGACCAACAGTTTTGCTAAATCATTAGGAATGTTAAGGGAGCAAAATTGGAAAATTGGTAAAGAAGAGGTATATATGCGATAGCAAGGTGGATAGACCTTCTCTCAATGGATAAAAAAGAAGATATTTGTGTCTCATGTCCATGCTCACCAAGAGCTATTTCTAGAGAAGATAATTTTAGCAACTAAGTAGATAGGATGACACAGTCTTTGGAAACATCATCCTCTGTCCCCAGCCATTTCTGCCATTGTGCCAGGGAAGGAATCTATTCATGGGCTCAGGGCCTTGAACTTTTACTCACCAAGGCTGACTTGACCACTGCTACTACTAAGTGCCCCGTTTGCTAGCAGCAGAAACTCATACTGAGTCCAAGGTATAGGCCCCATTCCTTAAGGATATTAAGCCACAACCTGGCAGCACATGAATTGCTTAGGACCATTTCTAATACGGAAAGGGCAGTGTTTTGTTCTCAATGAAGTAGACACTTACTTTGGATATAGATCAGCTTTGCTTACATGCACTGTTTCTGCCAAAACTGCTCTTCGTGAATTTACGAATGTCTTATCAACCCACCTGTCATCTCACACAGCATTGCTTCAGCTCAAGGAACTCACTTTGTCTAGGAAGGGCAGCAGTAGCCCATGCTCCTGCGTCCACTGGCTTTACCATGTTTCTCACCATCCTGAAGCAGCTAGCTTTACAGACCGATGTAATGGCCTGCTAAAGACACAATTACAGCGCAAGCTAGGTGGCATCACCTTGCAAGGATAGGGCAATGTTCCCCAGGAAGCTGCATATGCTCTAGAACCATAAGCTAATGGTGTTGTGTTCCCGGGAGTCAGAATTCATAGGTCCAAGAATTAAGGGGTGGAAACAGGAATGACACTGCTCAATCTTAGTCCCACTGTGTTACCTGCAGGGCTTTTCCTTCTTTTCCCAGTGGCCCTGTGCCCTCTGTGTATGGAGGTCCTCATTCCAAATGTAGGACTATGGTCATCTGGAAACACGGCATGGATTCCATTGAATAGGAAATTTAGAGTGCACCTCCCTGGGCATTTGGATCATGCCTCCTCGTGCCTCTAAGTCAACAAGCAAAGGAGGGCATTACCATGTAGAATGGTGTGTTTAATCCTCGTTACCAAGGGACATTTGAATTGGTGTTACATAATGGAGAGAGAGAGAGAGAGAGAGAGAGAGAGAGAGAGAGGACTACGTCTGGAAGCTTCGAGATTCCGTAGTTCATTTCTGAGCACCATCATGGGCTGTGATTGAAGTTGATGAGAAAGCATAGCACCGTAATTCTGACATAACTACCAATAGCCCAGACCAGGCAAGAGTGAAGGCTTGAATCATCCCATCAGACAAAGGACCCTGACTGGTGAGAATACTTGCTGAGGGTAAAGGGAATATGAAATGAGCAATGGAAGAATGGAGTTCCAAATACCAGCCATGGCCACAGGACCAGAAATGAGAACTATAATTCAGTAAACCATAGCTGCATGCTGATACCAAATATTTTAGTTATGCTCACTTATAAAATATAAGATGAATATGGATGAGTGCACTTTCAGTCAGACACATGTAAATTACATCGTGTGATGTGGAAATATGATTTTATTACTGTTTTTAGTGATTACGTATGGGCAAAGCATATGTAAAAATGTCAAGTTGACAGAGGATAGTCTTGGATAGTTAGGGATGATGTCAATTAGACACTATTGAGCAAAAGGAGGGGTGGAGCTCAACCTATCACTTGTATCACAACGGGGCTGATGGTGTTTTCAAACTGGCAGCCATGAGGATTATAGCCTAACGAGTAACCACTACACCATCACAGCTCTTAAACACACTCATAGTTAGTATTCAAATTGATCTTTTAGCCAATTAAAGATCAGGAGTTAATTGTTGGTTTAAAATATCTACCAAGTTCTTTTTCTGTAGGCCACCTATATTTAGTAATTAGAAAATATGTAGTTATAGTCAACTCATTAAAATATTAATATTTGAATTCCTTTAGGACTTTGGCTGAACACCAGTCGGGGTCTAACAATCAGTACAAGCCTCTGTTTGGGGGTCATTTCTTGACCTGTGGAAATTTTTTTTAGAAACAGAATTTCTGTCATAAAGTAAAACCATTTGGCTCCATTTGGTTTCTCCAGAATTTTTGTGATAAAGTAAAGCCATTTGGCACTATTTGGCTTATGGGCATAGGAAGACATATGGGTTGTCTTCAAAAGTGATAACATTAAGGAATAAGTAGAGTGTTTGTTGTCACATTTTCAGAATCTGTTTTTCTTACTATTTTCATTGCTGCCTTTTTTCTCACTTTTCTCTGTCCAATAACTTCTATAGCAGAGTTTATGATAAAGGTTACTATTGATGTTACTTTGAATATCAATAGTTCAATACAGTAGTTGTTCATATGAAGTCATTTGTTTAAAGTAATAACTGTAAACACTATTATAGCATTCAAATTTATTGCCTTCTCTGTCAATTTTTACCCTTCCCAGCTATTGCTCTCAAAGGCCACCCTTAAGGAAACATAACTAATTTACCATAGCGCTCTGTTTTTTCAGATAAGAAATAGACTCTAAGATGTAGAGTCCTTGGTGATGCTGTGGGGTAGGCATACAGGCTGCTAACCACAAGGTTGACAATTCAAATGCACTCACTCTGAAGGAAAAGGAAGAGGTTGCCTGCTCCTAGAAAGATTTACCACATCTGAAAATCTACACACAGTCACTATGAATTGGAATTAACTCCATGACAATGGGTTTCATTTGGCTTGGAATTAAAATGTAGGGGGATATCTCTTATGTTGTATCATAATCTCATTTGCTGATGAGTGAACTGGTGTGCCTACTAAGTATGAAAGCAGACTGGGGAGCTGCTAAGGGAGCAGACTAAAGGGGTTGGAGCGAACATTGCTTATTCAATCATTTTATAAATATATAGAGATTCAGAATAAAAATATAGTCCATAAATATAAATATATAAATGCTTAGAAGACTTGGTTTTTTGAGCCTGTTTTACTGATTGCTTATTTACACTTTACCTATACGTTTGCTTTGCTATAGACATTAGTACCACCCTGATGATAATACGTGCACCCTAAGTTTTCATCCATTTCTTATAATAGTTGACACTATAGTAAATTCATAGGTGTTTGACAAACGTTTTCCAAATGTAAAGAATAAAGTCTGGCATTGAAAAATTCAGTGAGGAAGATAACATGGTAAAAGAATGTATCAATATATTGAATGTATTGTTTATTTAAAATACATTGATCAGAAAGAGGAATGTTTCTAAACATTACTATGTGTTTACAATATGCTTGCTTCTTCATGGGAAAGATGACAGATTCAATGACTTCTTGGGAGCATACCTTCACATTCAGTTTTAGTTAGAAAAGTCCCAGCTTGCCAGGGTTTCTGATGGAATCCCGGACAGCAGCGATCACAACTCTCCCCACATGTATTGTGCTCACATTCACAGCGTGATTTCTAGGCAAACACAAAGGGAGAGACATACTGTTAGCATCGAAAAGAACCATAAGGAAGGTGTTCTCTGCAATGGTATGCGGTGGGGGGGGGGGAGAGAAGGTGGGGAAGGAAACCTGCACACATGGTACCAATCTGTAAAAGTCTTATTGGTCTCTGAAGAGGATGGTTAATACAGCTGACTTACACCAGTTTGCTGAACTCTGGCCTGGTTCTGGCATCAATGGCTTTAGGAACCAGATAGACAAAGGTGACTGGTTCTGGAATCAATGAGTTTAGGGATACAGATAGAATAAGAATAGGATCCAGACAGAATTCCATTTTGAAAGCTGAATTCCACTCTGATGCCTACAGTGTGGGGGCTTTTTCAGGCTGTTTCGTGTCAGTCTTAATGCTTCTCTCAAAGTAGTTAAGTAGTGTGAACAAAGAAAAGAATTGGTTCCTAGGATCTAGGGTTCCAGGTAGGAAAACTCAGGTGTCCTCATGACTGACACTTCCTCTCTGTGTGTATTACATAGGTCTGATCTTCCATAATCGTCTGAGGGACACTCAGAGTCTGAGAATCATGGACCATCAATCCACTTGAGAAAGAGCTTCTATGTCTTATAGAGAGCAGTACTGGCACCTTGCTACTCAAAGTACAGCAGGGGGACTTGTACCTTCTCTGAGAGGTCATATTTTGATGCATTAGGCAAAAAACTAACTTTGAAAAAAAACTAGTTTTGAATGTAGTATTATTTGTACTACACATTTAGTTTTAAAAACATCATACATAGTCCAACCTATGTTCATGAATCTTATTCAAAATATTTATTCCATCTTCTCCAAAGTAGATGATTTTACACTTCCTGGGTATGCTTATGATTGAGAAAAATAGAAGCTCATTCCCTTTCTTCTCTAGATTCACATAATATATTGGTATTTATAAAAATTTCTCCCAAAAAAGCATCCTGACATTTTCATATATGGAATTTCTACTCAATCTTGAATGGGCTCTTCCATCCCATTCTCTTTCGCCCCTGTCCTATCTCAGCATTCTTTTTCATGGCTGGCATTTATTTACTTCCAAGTGAATTTTTCATTTTTTGCATTAATTTTTTGATTAACAAAAGGTTCAAGAAATGGCTAGGTTGATTGATAGCAGACATTCTCTGAAGCTAAATCATACAGCTTGTTGTCATAGCTAGAGAAGTGTCAAAATAGATAGACCAGTTTGGAGCTGTTAAAAAAAAAAGAAAGAAAGAAAGGAAACTAATCTGTTTTCTGATACTGTGCTGGCTGACTTCAAAGCCTATCATCCTAACTGCCAGCTCTATTTCACCCCAGCCTGGCTGGCTGTTACACTGTCTAAGTGGGGAGCTGACACCCATTCACAGCGCTTCCTGTCAGCAAAGCCTCGCATGAAGCATTTTACAGTTCAGAGCTTCATTTCACCTAAGCATCCTATCAATATACATACATTTGTTGCTGGATCAAGGGGACAAGCTCGAGCATGACCATAGCAGATGCACATCCCTCCAACCGAGATATCCTTGATGGAGTAGTAATACTGTAAAAAGCAATCCAGAGGGGGACAATGTTAAGAGAACTGCAAGGTAAAAGAAACAAAAGGAACTAGTTAAAACATTCTACATCAGATTTCATCCTTAGTTTGTAGTAAGTGTGTGTTCTTGGAGGAGAATGGAGGTTTCTTAGACTGATCAAACAACCTTAGTGCTGTAATCATACGACAAAGAAAAGATGCCTCTCATTTATGTTAGATGGGTATGTGAGAAGTTTCATTTTGACAGACAGAACCTGCATTGAGAGCAGGTTTTTGGTTTGGGTTTTTTTTTTAATCCTGTCCATCAACTGTGATTCTTCCCCAAAATTGTCTTCCTTTATTTTGGAAATGAAAATCTCTTAATGCCACTATCATGCCACTATCATATAATGCCAGCATCATGTTCTTCATAGTAGATCCTGTGATTACCCAATTCAAAGGGTCAACACCAATCCATTTCAGCTCACTCATGCCTAGAATATGAATTAGTCACGTATTCCATTTCATTTTTGACACTTTCTCATTTTCTCCAATCCATAATCGATACATTTCACATTCTGATACTAATAGATACCGGAAGTATGTCTTCTCACTCAAGTCATATCACATTAGCAAATGGCTGTCCTGAAAGCTTTCCTCTGTCCATGGCCTTAAGGTCAACTCTGATTATGCAGGGCAGTTCTCTGGTTACATTTTGAGCACTTTTCAATCAGAAGGGCTCATCCTCCAGCACTGTATTAGAGAATGTCCCACCACTATCCATAAATGTTCCAAAGTTTGACAGTTTAGAAGTAAATTGACAGGTCCTTCTGCTTACTTTGTCTGCCCAACAGGTGTGACCCTGCTGGTATTTGAGACACACATGGCGTAGCTTACAGCTTCATTGTACCATATACACCACTACAGTGGGTGGGTGAGGGGGGAGCTGAGTGCTGTACAATGCCAAGAATAACAAATTGAATAGGAATAGTGTTATAACTATTGTCCAAAAGAACATTTAAAGATCTATCAGGAAGTACCACACTATTAGTAACAGACTAGTGTCTCTATGAAGGCCACTTAAGAGAGCTAGCATTCAAAATCATGCACCAATCGTTAATGTCAATGATCAGGAAATTAAATATTTTTACCAAATTCCTCACTCTGAAATTGATTTAACATGCAATCTAGATAAATTGGTAATTAATGGTGATGGTACTGTGAAAGTTGGAACCCCCCCCCCCAAAAAAAAAAGAATCAATAGTTGGAAAGCATGGCTATGGTGAAAGAAATGATGCTGGGTATGGCATGATAGAATTTTCAAACACCATTTTAAACAGTAGAAGTGGTGATTATTGACATGAATCTTTGCATATGGATTACACAATAATCAAAATGACTACTTACATAAAAAGAGACTATGCACAAGTTCAATACCATTCATCAGAACAAAGCGAATTATTAATGGCAGAACACATCATTACTTGCTTATATGGAAGTTCAAGTTAAAGCTGAGGGACATTAAAACAAGTCCACAAGAACCAAAATACAATATCCTTAAATATATTCCACCTAATTTTAAAGACTCTCTTAAGAATAGAATCAATACTTTGAAAGTGATGACTTATGACAAGTTGTGGAATGATATCAGGAACATCATATATGAAGAATGCAAACGGCTATTAAAAACCAACAGGAAAGGAAAGAAAATGGATATCAGAAGAAACTCTGAGACTTGCTATAGCAAATGGAAGAAGCGGTAAAATAATAAACAAAAAAAATTTCAAAGGGGCTGAGCCCCGGTGGCGTAAGTGGTTGAGTGCGGAACTGCAGCCCACAGGCTTGGCGGTTCAAATCCAGCGGTGGCTGGGTAGTGCCCACGACCACCAGAGGAAGTGATGCCCACAAAAAAAAAATTTTCAAAGGGTGTCTTGAGAAGACAAAATAAAGCACTGTAATGAAAGGTTCCAAGACTTGGCATCAGAAAACTAAAAGGTAAGAACAAGCTCTACATTTCTCAGGTAAAAAGGAGTAAAGAAAGTTTTTGCATTGCTCTCTTAAAGGTATCTGTAGACAAAACACTGAACATTGCAGGGAACACAAAAAGAAGATGAAAGAAATACAGAAAAACTGTACCCAAACAATTAGCCACCATTCAAACACTTCAGGAGGAAGCTTATGATCAAGAATGAATGATATTGAAGAAAGATATACAAGCTGCACTCAAGATGTACAAGAAATGCCTTCCTGAAAATTATGAAATTCTAATTGTGCTGTTTAAGTAATTGAATACAAGGAAGATAAACAAACTGCATTGAAGATGTACTAACTATACCTTCACGAAATTATGAATTCTAATTGCACTATTTAAATAATTGAACTTTTGTTATTTTTCTAAAATAAAAGAGTAGCTGGCCAACCAACTGGAATAAATTAATATTCGAATCCATCCTCCCAAAATAAAGATGATCTAATAGCATGCTGAAATTATTAAACAATATCATTAATATCACAAAAAAGCACAATTTTACCAAAGGTAATTCAAAAATGTTGCAGAAGTGCTTTAACAAAAACTACCAGAGATCCATGCTGAATTCAGAAGAGGAAGTGAGGCAAAGATTATTGATGATGGCAGATTTTGCCCGAAAGAAGAGGATGACAAAAAGACATTTCCTTGTGTTTCATTCCCTATGCAAAGGCATCTGGTATTGTGGATCATAAATTATGAATAATACTGCGAAGAGTGAGGATTTCAGAGACTCATTATGCTCATATAGAAACTGTCAGTAGACTAAGAGGCAGGACAAGAGATAGTGCAAAGTTTGGGATCAGGGAGCATATGTATCAGACTTATAGCCTTCGTGTTACTTATTCCTAAAACAGAGGCATCAGGATTTGGAAAAGTCTCATTAACAATAGGCCATATGCAGAGGACACAACCTTACTTGATGGAAGTAATAAGGATGTGAATGTTGGAACTTTGGAAGATATTACAGAATACAGCTTTCATTATGAATCACATTTAACGTAAAGAACACAAAATTCTCAGAAGTGGATGAATAAGCAACATCCAGACGAAGGGCGAAAAGACTAAAGCTGCTGAGTGTTTCATTTGGCTTGGCAGTCCCATGACTGGCCAAGGGAGTCATAGTTGGAATGTCCCAGGACACTTCACTGGACAAATCTATTGCAAGATGCCTTTACATTTTTATAAACCTAAGATACCACATGGAGGAAAAGTGGGCCTGATTCAAGTCATGGACTTCGCAGTCGCCTCCTCTGCACCTGCAACCTGGAGAAGGTAGAAGGAAACCAAAGAAGTGATGACCTTGAAGCAGGAGATTGGTGAAGAATTTACATATGTATGAACTTCCAGAAAAAAAAGAAAACAAATATGTCTAGGAGGATTCACGGACAGAAGGCTCATTCAATAGTCGGTCAGTGGAGACCACCATCAGGGTGGGCAAACTACAGAATTAGTGATAAAGAGGAAGATCCACAGAGCAATGAAGAAGGGACTACAACCTGGGCAGGGCACTGTAGAGGGTGTGAAGGTGGAACACACCTGGGCAGTATTTTATTTGGGAGCACATAGGGTCACTATGGATCAGAATGGACTGTTTCAGCAAGAGCAATATAAGAACCTCAATATTTCCAGACCTCAGGCAAACTTGGTAAATTTTACTTGATGAATGTGAAAAGACTTCTCATCCCTGTTTTCAAGTTGTGTCTCAAAGATCCTCCATTGTCTTTTCCTTTTGTGTGTGGTTATTTAAGCATGATGTCCTTTAAAACTCTTTTGATGCTTTATTTTATTTAATTACCATAATATATCCAGCTGAACTAGGTAGAGTTAGTATAATTAAAAATTTAAATACAAAGAGAATTATATGTTCAGACAGCTGATACAGTAGTATTTGTTGATGTTGTTAACATGGTGAGATAGCTTTTAAATATGAATGTCTAATGTTTCTCTTTAAGTCATGAAAAAGAGCAGAAGTTCAAAGTTCTATTTTGTATATTGAAATTTCATATGTCTAGTGTGCTTTTTATAACTACCTTTAAAATTTGTTTATATATATTGATTAAATATGTTTATAAACCACTGCTTTAATAGGCTCATTTATGTTCAGTTATTAAATAATAGAAGTATACCCTAACCCCTACCTCTATATTCTTAAAATGATGAAAAAAGCATTAGTAATATATTGCTTAATTTCCCTCCCTCCTCTGATAGATATACTGTCAGAAAAGATTCAATTTCCCTTTAATATTATCGGTGTCTTCCTTGGTGTGTTTTTAAAGTCATGCCAAAATTAGAATTAAAAGTGATTTTTAAAAAAACACATGAAGAACCATAAGCATTGACGTAAAATAATGATTACTACTGCATGAGACCATTTACAGTATGCGAAAACATAATATGAGATAATATTGTCTCAGTATTGGAGAAAAACATGCCATTAACACATATGGCATGTGTTGTATAGAGATAAATACAATTTCCAATGGAGAGGTTCCATGGTTAAATAAAGAGCGCAGCACATATACAAGGTGTAATCAGAAACTTGGAGATAGGTTACCTGTCAAAATTTAGATGGATAGTGCAGCAATTTGCCATTTGGCAGCAGTGATCTGAACTTAGGGCTATTCTGCAATCAATTGCTTTGTCCTACAATCTTAAATTCTTTCTCTAATTTCTTCCCCACTTACTCCTCCAGCCATATAGTAGATATTCTATTGGCCCAAAGTTGCTATCTTTGCTAAGTGATGACTCAGCTGAGACTCTTGGTAATGTGATGGGTAGACATGTCTAAAAAAGGCAAGACAACCCAGGAATATGGTCTGGTGAGATAAATTTATTTAAAGATATCATTATGTTGTCTCTTGACTCATGATGACAAGGACTGTAGAATTACTACTCATAAAAACCTGAACTAATCAGCTATGCCATTATTTGACAGATTTCAGATTAATACTGGAACCAGAATTTAAATTGGCTCATGGCAAATATATATGAAAAATGTACTATAACCCTTTATTTTTCTGCTTATAATCTACTCATAATGAAAATATAGCAGCATACACAGAGAACTGGCATTCACCTAAAGGAATATTATTTCAAATTGTGGATTGTGACTCAATTCTGGGACATAAAACAAAATTATTGGATTAGACTAACTGATCCCCAGATGAACAGCATAAAAATCACTTAAGAATTTATAGAAACCTGCCCAGCCCTTGGTCTACTGAATCAGAATCTGGATTTCTGCTAGATCACCAGCTGATCTTATGCACCTTAAAGTTGAAATCCCTCTCCCTCCCTTTACAATCTCTGTCCATGCATGTACGCAAGTGTGTATGAGTGAGTATGTGTGCTCAGTCATGACAGAACAGGCATGTGAATGTTGTCTATGGCCAAAAATAATGCAAAGCTCCTGCACATCACTAACTCCTCAAGCCACTTTGTCCAAGACTAGTGACCAACCAAAGAGTCAGAAATTATCTAATGTAGTCCTCAAAAATAAAATTATCAGTTAAACACTATGACTTCTCATTTTCACTAAGAATAAACAGTGATTTTAAAATATTAAAACAAGCTGAAAATGGTTGCAAACTTAAACAGTAACTGAGTTTTGATCTCAACTGAGGTCTCTCTAATATAAAGTACCTGACCAAAAAATCATTCCTATAAATCATGAAAGATTTATTTTTAAATGGGCTAATCCTTTACACAATAACTAAATTAACTGATGCAATTTTATTCTGAAGTGCAAAAATTATTATCAAAACTTACTCTTCTTGTAACGATGGGGTCAATTTCCCTTGGGTCTTTGTGGGCAAACATCATGAGATCAGCATTCAAGGTGCGGATTCTCTGAAACTTCAGGCGAATATAGCGGGCTGAGGTAAACTCCAGCAGTTCTGGAGAAGGATCGTCAGCACTGGGTCTTCCATTGATCAAGGAGATATGGATCTGAACAAGGAGACAAACAATTGAATTAACCAAAAATAAATATGTAGCTTTGTTTATAAAGGTAAGGTTTATCTCTCCTCCCACTTAGGCAATGCTGGATATTGCTTACTGGTTGAAATGTAATCAAAGTATAAAGGCATTATATGGATCTGTGATATACCTGTCACTCAAATGTTTGTCAAAGCATTACCTACAAGTCATAATTCTTTCATCCAAAGGACTTGCATCAACTTTACTTTCCAAGTGTTTCCAAGTGTTCTCTTTTTAAAAAAAATACTGTGCCATATATATTTAAGAATTGGGTGTATGTGAGAGAATGGGAACTTACAGAACTGCATCTTTTATTAATGTTAGAAAGTATCCTTTTGCAGAGGGGTTTAAAGGAGGAGATGAGCCAGTTAAGATACAGGGTAGGAGCTATGAAATATGCAACCTTCCTCTAGTTCCCACGCTGCCTCCCACCCACTATCATGACCCCAATTCTACCACATAAATCCAGCTAGACCAGGAGATTTACCCATGAAGTTGGAAACATGGGAAACTTAGGATAGAGGATCCATCAAGACTAGTATTAGGAGTGGTAATACCAGGGGGGTGGAGGGATGGAGGAATAGAAAGGGAGAACCAACTTCAGGGATCGACACGTAGCCTCTTCTCTGAGACACAGACAACAGGGAAGTGAGTGTTGGGACACATTGGACAGTGTACAAGATGAAGAAAATAGTTTGTAAATTACTAAGGGTTCAAGGGGAAGGGGGGGAGGAAGGGTAATACAGGGAGCTGAT
>PVJH01005687.1:82678-109455 GCA_004026705.1 Nesogale talazaci | reverse complement strand
GGTCACCCGTATTTGAAATGCCAGCAGCCTTACCCAAGATGAGTAAGTTTCAGTTGAGTCGACGGACTGAGAATAGGCTAAGAAGAAGGACCTGGGCTGTCCACTTCTGAGGAATTAGCCAGTAGAAACCTTCTGGTGAAGCATTGTCTTTTTCTTTTTTTAACCATTGTCTTATATAGTGCCAAAAGAGGTGCCAGAATACTACTAGGAAAAAGCTGACTCCTAAAGTGGAGCTGGAGTAAAGCTTTGGGAACCTTCATAAGCTGATAGGACACAACTCAAAATGAGGAGAAACAGTTGCACACGGGAAATGTGTGAATCTAGGAAAATCGGAAGTTGTCGAGATTGAAAGAGAGCATGTACAAATCCTAGGCAGGAGTGAGCCGAAATGGACTGGTTTCAATGGACCGTGTTGAATCAGTCAGTCATATGGTTTACTGTGCTGGGAAAGGGAGAGGGGGAACAGCACTGAATTCATCTTTGAAAAGAGCATTTCGAGATCTCTGTTGAAGAGCAATCCTGCCTGTGGTTGGATAATACAAAGAAGCCAGTCAATTCAACTCATGTTCAGAGCTATGCACCGACCCCTCAGGCTGGTGATGAAGAAACTGTAGAATTTTATCGACGTGTGAAATTGAGGCAACATGCAATCAAGATGCATTGATATTTATTGGCAATTGGAATGTGAAAGTTGGGGCAATCGTTGGAAAACATGACCTTGGTGATAGAAACAAAGCTTGATAGAATTTTGAAATATCAATGATTTCTTCACAGCAAATGTTAGGTTTTTGGATTGGGGTACCTGGGTTCTTATTTATCAACACTGAAAGAATTCGTGCAGCAGAACACTCTTATCATCCAAGTGACTTTTATGAGGAAACAGGGAGTTTCAGGCTCAAAAAGTACACGCTGTTTCTGGAAAGCGTATGAGGCCGCTCAGAAACGGCGCACTGAAGGCGGAAACACCAAGAGTAACGAATCCGGGAACTGGAGCACAAAAACCCGGAATCAGGAAATCCCAGGGGCCAAAGCAGTCCCTGGGCGGGCACCCTGGAAAGACTGCCCACCTGCTTGCAAGCATAAGTGCACTCTCCACTTGCAGGAGGTGACAGGGGTGGGATGGGGGTGGTGGAGGTGGAGGAGGGAAGCGTGGTTGAGGGTATTGTCTGACCTTATTGGCTGAGTTTAGGCGTACCTGGGTGATGTCATATTCCTGGTGCCTAATGTGAGCATGCCCAGGTTGTCTTCACCTGGACCTAGAGGGCTAGTGTCTGGGCATGCGCAGTTCTGAATTTTCCCTTACGTGTCTAATGGGTGCCTGATTGCTTTCCAATCTCGTCATTGTGGCACGGATAACTAATTTTCTTTTAGTGCAGGCATTCAGAAAGACAACCCTCCCCCCATTGTCCCTAATCTACTGAACTGTCACAACTACCTGTCACAACTACTAACAATAACATAAATGGCAACTGTATACGTGACTCTTGCCAGATGGAATTAGGCCGACACTATCTATTGGAAGAGGCAAAGGAGACCCTCAATATTCCCAGTTCAATCAAGGCCAGGGGCTAACTGTGGAACAGACCACACCGATTGCTCATATGGAAGTTCAGGATAAAGATATACAAAATGAAAGTAAATCCATGAGCGCCAAAATACAGTCTTGACTCTATCCCACCTGAATTTCAAGAACATTTCCTGGAAAGATTCGACTCATGGAATACCAATGATAGAAGACCAGTTGTGAGATGACATCTGGAAGATCAGATATGAAGGAGGTCATCAAAAGGTCCTTAAAAAGACTGGAAAGAAAGAAAACATCAAAATGGAGGCCAAGAGGAGACCCTGAACTTGCTCATGAACGAGCACTAAACCAAAGCAAGGGAAGAAGTGATGAAGTGAACGGAATACATAGAAAACCTCCAAGGGCAGTTCAAGGAGACAAGGGATTATTGAGCAGCCTGCTTAGTGGAAGAGACGGGTTCTAGATGGTCAGCACAAGCATAAGATGGCCTTCTCCATATGCAGATGTGGAACTGAGGTGATATGGCCCAGGTAGCATTTCACACTAGTCAGGCAAAGGCTTGACGTTGGCTATTTTAGAATGAGCATTTCCCCTGCTCCCTCTAACCGAAGGATTATTATGTGGAACCATATAACATATTGTAAGAAGTGCAGCTTAAGAGCAGTCATTTCATCTGGTCAACCAATATTAACTTTTATTTTGTGAATGCTGTCTGTTACTTTATTCATTGACCAATACAGTAACGAATCCTTCCTGGACTTGGTCTTTCATCCCACGTTACCTTAAGTATGAACTGCTGCGCTAAGAGGTAAGTAGCTAATACATTTTCTCTCTCTCTCTTCTCCTCTGCCTAAGTTCTGGACCAATTAAAAAAAGACAACAGAGTTACAGAAGGTTGATGATGAAGGGGTGTCAATAGCTTCCTATCACTGAACCCCAGAACTAGGCCAAAAAACTCACCCAGTTCCAGTTGACCAGAAAACCACTGACCTGGCCTTTATTGTAAATCGACCAGATTGTAACATTGGTAAAGCGGAACACCATTGACCTGGCGGGGGTGGGGAGGAGGAGGGGTTAGAGGGGGTAGATCCCCTTCCTCCCACGCCACCCCCAGCCCCGTTCCCTAGCTTGTCATGCATTCTTTGCAAAAATCAGGACTTTTTAAAAACGCCACGGGACACAGGAAAAATTGTTTTAAAATGGGACTGTCCCACCAAAAGTGGGATGTCTAGTCACTTTACTTTATTGGCACTGGTTCTCTGTAGAAAGACACCTAAAAGAAGTGAGGAAGCTGAGCTACCAGTCCAGTTCTCCTCCTACCTAACTCATCAATGAGGTTAGCCACTCCTCCCTGGGGACAACATGAGCAATAGCCATGGGAGGTCAAGAGTGCAACACTAATTGATGTCCATGTGAAAACAAAGCCAGGGAATGGAGGTTCCTCTTCCAACAGCGAAGAATTTAAAACTACTGACAATCTGTATGTTTGCAGCAGACTTCCTTAAAAGTCATGCAAGTGGATTTCTATCTCAGCACAGCTGACACACTATCGTTGGGTATTAGAAAACTTTTCTTGGCCTGAGCCCTGGTGAAGTAGTGGTTGAGTGCGGGACTGCAGCCCATTGACTTGGTGATTCAAATCCAGCAGCAGCTCACCAGGAGCAAGGCTGGGTAGCTCCCACAACCACCAGAGGGCAGTGATTGCCCCCCGCCCCCCAAAAAAGAAAGAAAGCCTTTAACAGATTCCCACAATGCTCAATTGTCTCTTTTCCCCTCTGCCCTTTTACCTGTCCCCTATTCCCTTGCATTACCTCTCAGAAACAAAACCCCTCCCCTTCCCCATTTTGCTGTGCCGAACATCCTGTTTCTCTGCAATCCCTACTCAATGTCAGTGGAGAACTTTCTTTGCATGACTTTCTGATTTCTAGAAGACACTGTTCCTTCTGTCATCTACTCACTGCCCTGGAGCCCATGCTGACTTACAGCAGCTCCCTGTGGGTTTCTGAGATAGTGACTGGTCAGGGGAGTAGAAAGTCCAGTCTTTGTCCAGCTGTGGGTGGTTTTGAACTGTCGACCACGCAGATTGCAGCCCACGTGGTAACCGCTGCACCATCAGGGATCCTTCTGCCATGTAGAAGAAGCAAATTCAAGAGTGCATCCATAATTCTTCTAAGTTCTGCAAGTTGTAACCTCTTCCTACCCTCCCCCCACCCCATCTCCCCCGAAAACAATAACCTAAGAAGTAATATTCAATGGTCCTAACATGTGAGAGTTGTAAACTTTACTGGGGGTGGGGGTGGAGAAAGAGTCTTTCCTCATACCCAATTATTCAAACAGGAATCCCAACAAGATGTATAAGGCAAGACTGCTGTAAAAATGTACCACCCCAACAAAAATTAGTATTAATACATTAAGCTTTGTAATCGAGATAGAAGTTTAGTTTCCATTGGAATCACTGATTTCCACCTTTCGTCTCTCCCTCAAATCAAGAAAAATGAGGAGCGATAAAGAGAGTTCACTAAGTGCTTTCTCCTTTAAGAAAAGAGTCCTGTACAGGAATCTGTTTGTGGAATTGTGGCGCATATCCCTCTAATTAAGCATATACATGACAAACCTGGGAGAAATGTAAATTTAAGGAAAACTGCATATTGATACTACCCTCTAAGCACACAAGTTCTCTACACCTGGGACTAGTAAACGTTCCTAAATCCTCCAAAGAATTCTTTGCCATCAAGCTGATTCTGACTTGCATCAACCCTGTAGGGCAGAATAGAACAACCCCTTTGGGTTTCTTAGGCTTTAAATCCTTTCAGGAGTAAGCAATCTCATCTTTCTTTCATGGAACAGCTGATGGGTTCGAACCACTGATCTTGTGACTGGCAGCTCAACACATAACCCATGACAACACCCAAAGGTCCTTAATCCTCAATCCTAGGATCATAAAATTGGGAACTGAATGGATTCTAAAGTAAACCAGTAGGCTTTCCCTCCTTGTCAAAACCCAGAGTTCAAGAGGCTTGCCCCAAGGCTGCATGGGACAGGATACAGGTATTGGGGACTTAAACCCTAAACTTAACTCCCAGCCCTGTGTTTCCCCCTTTCCTCCCTGATGCCAGGTTCTATTCTAAAAACCACCTTAACATCAAACTTCCCTCATATTCTGTGATAATGAAATTCTGACCACTATAATAAAAGCAGATCTAGAAATAAAGCAGATCTAGAAAGGTACATGCAGTAGATGGACTTGGAATATTTATTACATTCCCTTCTCCAACCCCTCCCCTCCCAAGCCAAGAATCTCTTGGGTGGTGCAAACTGTTAATGTGTTTGGCTTCTAACCAGAAGATTGGCGGTTCATTCCACCAGGAAGTGCCATGGAAGAAAAGCCTGTTGATCAACTTAATAAACAGTTTTACTCTGACACACAAGGGGTTGCCATGAATTGGAATTCAGTTAGTGACAACTGGTAGAATGTCCTTACTAGCCCGCTCCCCCACCACACACACACACACACACACACACACACACACACACACACACAAACCCCTAGCTGTCTCCACCCAGCAGGTGCACAAAGAATCTCTAGGCTAGGGCAGGACGTTCAACCCCCTGACGACCTGCATAGCTTCCGCAGACTCATCAGTTCACCTCTCATCCTATCATCCCGCTTTAAACTGCTCTCGGGGAGCGTGGTTTACACTTCTCTAGTGAAATGTTCACACTTGCTTAATGAAGAGGAAGACCTCCAGTCCTATTAGAACTGCTCCCGGGAAGATCAGGGCTATTTCTGACACTGTACTGGAGCTAATATGCTTACTTAACTCCTTATTAGACCATGCAAAAGGAAAACACAGTGGAACATACATGGCACAGACTTCTCTGGTTGTTTTAATTGATGTCAAATTCTAACGTCCTTGAAATCAATTTTAACTTCCCCTTTGAGCCCAGTGTTATACTTGTTTTCAGAAACCCGGGCTGTATGGGGGCAGACATGAGAGCGGGAAGCTACATGACAAGTCTGTCATGCTAGCAGACTAAGCGACCCAAATGCCACACGATACAGTCCATTCAACTTTGGAATCAGGGTCAGGGATGCGTTTGTTTCCTGGCCAAGGAGAGGAAACAAAGGCAGAGCAAGGAGGTGGCGCTTCACCCAAGGTGCTCCCTCCATAGAGTGCAGCCTGTGTGGGGGCTCCAGAATCCTGGTCCCCATCTAGTGCTCTTGAACTCTCATTTCTGCTTGGTGTACCCAGACCACCCGAGCTTCGGCTGGGTGTTATCATGACTCGGGAGGAGGGCTTGGGGGTGAAAGGAAGACGTCGCAGACAAGTTGCTAAAGAGTTCAAGAGTTACCTGGGGAGAACCAACACCTTCACTTTGCTGAGGCATAAACTTCACAGCGGGGAAACCATTATTTCTGTGACAAAGCTTTGTTCAGTTGACATTATCTCTTAATTATCTGCATAAGAATGCATTTGTCAAGTTTCATGAGATGGGGTTGATAACAATAAAGCTGCATTTCTGCACAATATTTTAATTCTGAAGGCAGAAGCAGCACAACACACACGGGAAGACCGTAGGCGGGCCCCGTGCTCATCTCCCAGGCGATGCTGCTGGTTGTGTAGGCAGTCGGACCCCACCCACATGCCTGTCCAGGTGACCTGCCTGGACCCCGGATTCCTGGGGCCCCAAGGTTCTTGCTGTGAAGGCAAAACCCCTGGAATGCTATCAATCCTGGGAAGGCATCCTTCACTGTCACACGCAAAATCGCAAAGCCAAAGCCCATCTCAGACTCCTCTGGTCATTCATTGTATTACATCCCTGAGGTTGGATAATAATTACAAAGTGTTTGCATCTAAGCCACTTCTTTCTCCAAGAGCAGAGCACCAAAATCCCAGCTCCCCTGGCCCTGTATTTTCCCAGTTACCTGATGGCTTACAGACCCGCTTCATACAACCATGGTGATTTTTCTCTGCCCATCACTGGGTGGATATAGTCACCTGGGAGGAGCCCTGGTAGTACAGAACGCTGTATTCTCTGGGCTGCTAGCCACAAGGTCAGCAGTTTGAAACCACCAGCCACTTCCCCAGGGAAAGATGAGGTTTTCTACTCCCATAAAGATTTACAGTCTTAGAAATCCCCAGGGGGTAGGATCTATTGGCTGTTTGATGAGTCAGAACCCACTGACTGGCAGTGAATGAGTGAGTCACCCTGGGCAAAACCCACCTGTTTCCAGAGACCAAGCAGTGCTTCTCCTGCTTCAAGACTGCCTTGGATAGCTTGACCACTGGGCACATATAGCTTGGTTTAGAACACCCTTAGACCTCTTTGCTCCTTTACTTCTGTCATGACATTCAGAAGAAGTAATGTGTTAATCCGGGTAGAATAGAGGAACAAATTCATAGATATGCACATGGATATAAGGGTACTGTTTATATATAAAAGGAAAAGGACATTAAGAAAGCATCGCAACCCAGTCCAGTACAAAGTCACAAATTCGATATTAGCTCATATGTCCACTACCAGTCTATAATGTCTCACAAAGTCACAGGCCAGTGGGTGCAGAGTCCCGGCACTGGCAGGGGTCCCCTCTTGGTTTCTCGCTTCCAGGGTTCAGGGTCATCAACAGCATCCAGTGGTGGTAGAAGCAACTCAGCGCTGGCAGGGATCTCCACGTGGCTTCTCCAGCTTCAGAGGTCTGGTTCCATCAGGATAAGGCTGGGTAGCTTCCCCTCTGGCTCTTTCAGCTCCTCGGACGCTGCCATCTTGTCTTGTCCATAATTCAACATCTCTGAGACTAACACCCAACAACTGGGGAGATAGCTTCTCATCTTCATGAGGGAAATATCTTGAGATTTTCCAGAAGACTCAGGAGAAAGCCATGCCCACATAGAGACCTCACTGGCTACTCAATGGCTATCTCTAGATTAACAGGCTAGACTTCACCCCTACATCTCAATCATGAAATTCACATAAGTACATGACCGCCACAAGTACTTCAAGGGACATAGCTCAGAGAAGCCATTCAAAGGACTTGGGGGTTCACCTACCCACCTGTGTTTGGTGTCACTTGCTGTTGAAATGGCTTCTAACTGACTTATAGTAACCTCGTGTGTGACCTGCAAGATCAGGCCATGGAGATCCCTAGAATCTTCATTGACTTAGCTTTTTAGAAGCAGATTTCCAGTCCTTTCTTACTAGTCTACTTCAGTCTGGAAGCTCCACAGAAACTCCCTTAGCATCATGACATCTGCAATCTGCCACTGACAGACAATGGGGACTGTATGAACCTGATCTCACCCATAGATGCAAAAAATGCTACCTCTGAACCATGAATGCCATCCACCTGCAAATGATAGCACCAGCAATACTCTGCCATCCTAGAATTCCCAGGCTGGGGCTGCAGACTAGTTGCCCAGCCTCATGCACCTTAGGACTGTCCAAGCACAGAACCTTAGGGAATCCCCATAGGGAGGCTGGGAGAAAAGGGTCCACACCAGAGAGTGAGAAGACATATCAGGCAGATCACACAAGTCTTCCCACATCGACCCCTTCAGACCTGGGTTAGAGAGAGAACCTTAGGGGACCCCAATACTGATTGTGGTTGTTACAGGAATATTGTGGTTGTTATAGGAGTGGCCTCTCATTTCTTTACACCTCCCTGTGTCCACACTCTTGGGTCGCTCATGCTGCACTGACTCTGGGCTTGCCTATGTTGCTTGCTTGGCCAATAGTAGAGCAGCTAGTGTGATACTCACAGAAACGTGAAAATGTTTGCCCTGCCTCCATGTGAAGACATTTGGCGGGGCGAAGTGGGTGATGAGAGATACATGACTGGTTCTCTGCAACTGAGAGTCTGCTGACCCCTAGACACATGAATTGGTCATGTTAGATAGTGCAATCACTTGTCAACCTACCTGATGACTACATTTGCATGAGACGGCTCAGCAGACCAGAAGAAACACTGTGGGTCCTAGGGAAGAACTGACCCATTCCCCAGGGGGAACTTAGATGAGGGATCCTATGTTCCCTGATAACTTGTCTTCTCTGTCTGGTCCTTACTGTTGTGCTGATTGTTCTTAGATGCCCTAGACTTGACCACAGGCAGAAGTACAACAGTTATGGATCAGACCACTGGGGCCCATTGTGTTTTCCTTGGCTGCCTTTTTAACCCTGACATAGCTTTTTAGGCATTTCTTCCTAGTCTATCTTAGTCTGGGAGCTCAGCTGATCCTTCTTCAGCATCATAGCATTCCATAAGCCTCTAATGGCACACATAGGCTGGCTGTCCCTGAGGTGCATTGGCCAGGAATCGAACCTGGGTCTGCCATTGAAAGGTGAGTACAGACAAACCCTGGACTTCAACGAGACTCATTCCTAATGCTATCTTTAAGTCAAGTTTGTAGGAAAACTGACATGGTGCATATGGTTCTTATGTAGCCTTTCTTTAGAAACCTTGGTAGAGTAGTTGCCTGTGCACTGAGCTGTTAACCACAAGGTCAGGAGTTTGAATCCACCAGTCAATCTCTGGGAGAAAAACGATCTATTTGTTCCCATGAAAATATAAAGTCTCGGGCTGAGCCCCAGTGGTGTAGTGGTTGTGTGCGGGACTGCGGCCCACTGGGATGGAGGTTCAATTCCAGCAGTAGGGCTGGGCCTCCTACTCCCACCACCGGAGAGTAGTGATGCTCCCCCAAAACAAAACAAATATATATATATATATATATATATATATATATATATGTCTCAAAAACCCAAAGGGGAGAAGAGACTTTCTTCTCCCATGAACAGTTATATTCTTGGAACACGTCCCTTTAGCTCTCCCTTATAGAGTCGCTGCCAGTCAGAACTGACATGGATGGCAATGAGCTTGACTTTTGGTTTGGAGTCTAAGAAGGACTTAAAAGCTCCAAGTGCAGGTGATTACGTTGAAAAATTTCTTGGGCTGAAGGAGCTGGTTCAATTGATACAATGTGAGGACAAATTTTATATATATATATTTATATATATATATTATATATATATGCATCACTGCCTCTGGTGGTCGTGGGCACTACCCAGTGCTGTTCCTGAGAGCTGCTGCTGGATTTGAACCAACAAGTCTGCAGGCCACAGTCCCTCACTCAACCACTTACGCCACAGGGGCTCAGCCCAAATTTCTGTAATATTAAAGAGCAAGTTCAAGTTGTCCCTTAACTGGATCTTTGCACCTCTAAGGACTTAACTAACCTTACTGAGCCACAGTGGCACACCTGGTTTCCCGTCGCTCTTCTGTGTCCTCCAGGGTGGCTGATACCGTCTCTGGCGGGCAACTGGGCCCCCACGTTCTTTGTTAGGGCCTGTGCCGTCTGCTGCATCCAGGGAGGGAGAGGGGGCACCACACTTGCAATGCAGTCCTTGGGCCGTGCAGGGGAGATGGAGGAAGGGGCGGAGGAAGGCTAAGACTGATTGATGCTGCACAGAGTCCATTCTTCTTCCCTTTCCTCCTCCCACGGAGCTGGATCCAAAAATAAATGAAGAGACTCACCCATCCCTGAGTTTTCACGGAACTAATTATCTTAGTGCCGAGTCCCAACTCCACGACTGCTTCCATTCGGGTTCCTGTTGGATTTCATGACTATTTTCATTTGTTTTCATTATTATTAGCTTTTAGCAATGAAATGGAGTTAAAATTATTACAGTCTGTAACATGCTTTTTGTACTAATAATTCAAGTACTTTTGAGTAGGAACTGAGAGCATTAATTTGTCAATCACTCCTGCTTTGTATCTAGTCTTACTTTAAATAGACTAAACAAAAGAAATGAACACTATATATTTCCCTAAGGGATAGAACTGGTAAACATTCAGATATGTAAGGCTTTCATGAAATTATAAACCCGTAATTCCAAGGTATATTGCACAAATAACAGGGTATTTCCAAATCAGTGCTGCTGACACACAAAGCCTCAACTCCGACTCAGATAATGGCACGGGGGCAGCCATCTGTGCTGAGCCTACTCACCTCGGCAGGCACCAAGGTGAAGGCGACTGAAGGCAAACGGTTGGGGGCGGTTGAAGGGAAGGTCCTCAAGGACCCCCGAGCCAGGGACCTGGGCGTTCAGCGAGGCGGGGGCCACCTTTGCCAGCTTCACTGCCCACTCGTCAGAAACCGCGCTACACAAACAGCAACAAGATGGGGATCGCCTGCACCGCCGCTAAGAAACGCCACATTAATTCTCCCGGGAGTGTTTACAACAAAGAGAAAAGCAAGCAAGATCCCGAGCTAGAAATAAACACGGTGTTGTAACCGCCTGTAAATGTGGTACAACCTCTCCGTGAAACACGATGCAAACGACCAGCTCGCAGGAGCGGAATGCCTCGATGACACGGTGTCTCTTAAGGAAAGAAGGACGCGTTTCCTACCGCGTCCGCCCGAGCAGGACCCGAGTGCCCTGGCACCTGCTGTAGGCGATGGACCGCCGTGGTCGGGTCATGGCCAGATGAATTGCTTTTTTGTATCGCCAGGTCTTTGGGTAGCCTGGAAAACGGATTATTCTCTAAACTGGGTGAAGGGCATGCCTTCCGGAACTCTTGCTCATCTTTGCTTCTCGAATGTCCGCCCCCCACCGCTCCCCACCCCCGCCCGCCGGAAAGCGATGGTCCGATGACTCAGCTCCAGTGTCAGTGGCGCCAGGTCCTGAAGAGGCAGGGCCCCCCCAGAGTCAGGGACTCGGTACCTGTCCACTGGGTACCTGGGGAGAAAGGCAGCAGAGTCAGGGACAGTGGGAAGGTTCCTGTCCACAGGCTCACCTCCAACTCCTTCTGTCCGAAACCTATTGGTCCATCAGGCCTTCAGAAGATCCAGGATGTCAGGCTGGGCCCTTGCAAGGATATGTCCCTGGGTCTCACTCCTACTGCTTTTTTGATAATCGGCTTCGTTTTGATAATCTCATATTTCTGACTAGAATGTATTTTGCCATTAGTATGAGGCTGCTCTGCACCTGTTCACTAAACCAGGGAGGTTTTTCAAGTTTGGATTTTTCGTTGGCAAGTGACCAATTGGCGAATCCCAATGACTCTAGAGTCCCTTCCCTCTACCCCCCTGTCCCCACCCCCACCTCCCAGGCTGCTCAAAAAATAGCTTTTGACTGTGGCCTTTAACAATATGTTAATTTATTTAAAACAGATACAGTCCTGAAAGTGACCCACTTAAAATTATTAAAGAGATACTGTGTTTATTTTTGCTGTCCATAAAACAGAAAATGGTTTATGAATATGCAAACCGATCTGATGTAATTAGCATGATTGGCTCCTACTGCACTCCGTTTTATGTGGTTAGACGAGTAGCTGCAGAAACTAATGAGGTCATGTTAATGTGCCTGTGAAGAGGGCTTCAGCTGTCAGAAGGAAGGAGGGGACGTCTGGGGAAGCCTTCCTTTTCCACACAGGCACCCAAGTGGACAGCCACTGGGTGCTGAGGAACCACCTACCTTCTGCATGTGAGGATCAAGGTGAAATAGAGACACCTCTGTCCCTTTAGAGCCATGGTAAAGGGGGCCTTTAATTATCTAGAAAGTCTTCAACAAGTGCTAATAACTGAAACTCTTCTGGCAGCCAGCACATGTCGCACGGTCTCATTAGGCACGCTAACGCCCTATCCCCTGGCCCTTCTTAATTAAAATAAGAGGCAAAAATGTTAATTGTGCACCAGCCACCTCTTGGGATTAATCTGCCCTGATCTTGGGGCCCTGCGATCCTGGGAAGACAGGCTTCTCATCCAAGCAAAGATGCCGGCACCCAAGACGCCTCCCTTCTGTGTACTGCCAGCCCCTGGGGGTGGGAGGGACCATAGGCAGGGATGGTCTTTAATCACATGCTCCAAAGCATGGGACAGAATGCTTCTGAGCTAGTGAGCGGAACACATCGGCAGCCAATGAAACCTTCCCTCAACATCTCTTCTAAAGCATAGGCATATGAACTTGAAACCTTCCCTTCAATTCTACCAGCTCTGCAACTGCTCTAAAATCACACCTCTCCTCTTTGCACCCCCTTTCTCCAACACACATGCACGCATTTGCAATAGAAACAAAGGACATCCTGAAATCTCGAACACTGCAAGGCAGGCAAGGATGAAAAACGAGGTTTGGGTGCTAATCAGATTCAGTTAAGTTCAGTGGAAAAGGACCGCCCTAGACAGACCTGACATCCGCCCATTCTGAAGACACTTAAAGTAAGAGAAAAGGAAATGGTGTTCTTCCTCCCCCACCTGGCCGCCACCTTGACCCCCGCCTTTGGATAATCAGCTCATCTATCTGGGAGCCTCCGCAGTTACCAGCGTCTCAAAGGAGACAGTCCTCAAGTGCCTACTATGTGCCTGGCACTTCTCTGAAGGAGCAAGTTTGGAACCCATTTGACAAATGAGGACAGGGAGTCTTAGGAGGGGCTCATAACTTGCCCATAACCAAAGAGCTTTTAAATGTCAGGGACAGGCTTCAGCTCTAAGCCTGACTTACTTAATGACCCATAATTTTGCGCTACATTAGCTAAGGATGGAGACCTTAAAAAACAAAGCAAGGATCAAGGCCTGGAACTAGTTCATTCTGGTTGGGCCCCCTGCTGAGATGCGCTTTGTTTGATTTTCATCCCAGATACACTGGATTCGAATTCTGATTCAGTCTGTCTCAGGTAGAAAGTCAATTTCACAGCGCAAGCAGAACGTGGATGAACAGGTTCAAAGCACCGGGTAAAATCGAAATCAAACCGAACTCCTTGGTCTTGGGTGGATTCTGACTCGTAGGGATCCTAGATGGGACAGAGCCAAAGTGTTCCTTCAGGTTGCCAAGACTACATGGTGAAGACCAGACAGCCTGGCCCTTCTCCTAGGGAACCCTTGGTGTGCTTGAACCGCAAGCCTTTCAGGGCAATGCTTAACTCACAGCACCACTAGAGTTTCTTAAGCTCTGCTTAGGATGCAGGAAAAAGGAGAGACTCAGGTATGGGTCCCCCACCCCCACGTGAGATCTTAAATTTGGGATGTTTATAGAAAATAATAACATTTGGCCAAAAATACTTTCGCTTTTGAAAACTGGTATGAACGACATAGGGGGGAAGGGCAAGACATCTTGCCCGATTAACCCAAGGGACATCAATCCATAGAAAAAAATGGAAAATGCATCCTTATTAGCTTGATCTCTCAGCCCTGTCAGCTTGTCCCTGGTACCCTGCTCAAATGGAACTTGCTTGCCACTTCCCCCGAAAGGTGAACAGTCTCACCTCTCCAGGCCGTGTCCCCTGCTGTCCCCTCTAGCTGGTGTCCCTCTTGTCACAGCACCCCACTCGCCTCCCTCCATGGTGGCAAACCTCCTCATTCTTCTGGGAAATGGGCTGCACTCCTCCAAGTTCGGGTGCAGCGAGCCTCCCTCTGCGGTGTGGCATCATCATCATATGAGATCGTAGTTGCTTGTTCCCTCTGAGTTTCTCCTGGGAAACTGCAAGGGGAGGAACGTGATGTTTGTATGTATGGCGCTTAGCCCTGGCCAGGTACATGAAAAGCACTCCCTAAGTGGGATTTACTATTCTTCTCAAGGAGTGGATAAGGAAATAACTAAGTGGGGGGCCTGTAGTCACTTTCTGTCGAATTGCCGTAACAGTGGAAAGCTAGCCTCTTTCCTTTGCTCACAGAGAGCCCTAGACATGGAAAGCGTTCACGTCATCCACCAAAGCAGAAGTCCAGTGGGCAGGAGGGGTGTCCAAAGTCCTGATTCAGCCCTAAATCTCTTGCCCATGAAGCTTGTCCAGTCTCTCAGTGTGCCCTTGCTTTCCTGGCACCATATGCCTCTCGCTCATAAAAACAACCATTGTCAAATGTACACATGCGCTTGACACAGTGGATGGCTGGCTGGCTGGCTGGATGGATGGATGGATGGATGGATGGATGGATGGATGGATGGATGGTGGTGAGAGTTGTCTAAGCCCCCAATAAAATAATTTTTAAAAACCCCGACCATTGTCCTTTTACATCTACCTGGTGATTTTGTGGACCATGAGCTAGACTTGGATCCCGTGGTCTGATAGGGCAGGTTTCATCTGTCCTTTCCTCTTTAATCCCCATTTTGTGTCCACACGCAGCCCTGTACCTGGCCCTGAGGAGGTGCCCTGGAAATGCTGCAGAACGTGTGGCTACACGGTCTGACCTTGGCGGAGTCTCTTCTTTGGAACTGCCTTCTGTCGCCGCAGTCAGGGCAATGATGTCGTTCTACGGTGACAGGAGAGTCTCATGTTTAGACCCAGGCCTTTAAAGTAAAGATGTTAAGTCTGCATAAAAACCAGGCTAACATGTAAATAAACCACCCAAGCAAACACCACACCACACAACACACACAGCCATCGAATCAATTGCGTCTCATAGTGACCATATAGGATAGGATAGAACTGCTCCATAGGGCTTTTGGCTTTATAGCTATATTATTTGGCTCTATCTTTATAGGCTCAGACAGCCTCATTTTTCTCCCAACAGAGTGACAGGTGGATTTGAACTGCCATCCTCACGGTTAGCAGCCCATTGCTTTCTCAAGCCAGAAATACACCAATACAGGAACAAACGATGATATCCCGGTCTGAAAATGGCCGGCGGAGGAGGAGCAGAGGGGTAGAAATGAAGTTCTGATAAGTGCTGGTGCTCCAAACAGTTCCTGGATAAATAGGATACAAAGATCACAGAGCTTGTTTGTGTAATTTTTAAAACTGTCTCGTATGCTGGGACATGGATGAACTATGAAAACATTGAAAAAGCCAGACACAAAACGACACCTTTTCTGTGGTTCCACTTGTATGAAATATCTTGGATAGGCAAATTCATAGAGGGGAGGAAAGGGATTTTTTAGTCATTACCAGTAGCTGGGGGCAGGAAAAATGGAAATTATTACTCAGAGGACTCTGTGTTTGTGATTAGGTTGATGAGAAACATGGGAATGTATAGTGATGATGGTTGTACAACATGTAATTAGTCTAGAATTGTAACCCAGGGGAGAAAATTGTGTAAATGGCAAGTGTTGCCTTATACATTTCACCACAGTAACTTTTTGTAAAGAGCAGGCATGACTGGGGGAGAAGAATGGGTATAGATGACCCAGAAAGTAGCCAGTAGGAACAGTGACATCCATGGAGAACCAGGGAGCAACATCAGGACACACAGGGACAACAGGTGGGGAATCCAGACAGCAGAAGGCGCAATGTAGTGAAATGAGGCTATTGTCTCAGTCTTTGACAGAAAACAGCTGGAGAGGCTTTCCTTCTAAACCCTGAGGAGCCGCCTTTACCCTCACCTTCTATTCTAGAGCTTTGTTACCTCTGTCCAGATTGATTGACATTCCTTGGGCAAACTGTGAACGACTTGGTTTTCATACTTATTGTCTGGTACTGGACTATAGCTTATGCTGGGATGAATATGCAATTGAGGTGACTTGTACTCTGCTCTGCAAATGAAGTGTCTGAGTCCTACCAATAGAGGATTGGTCAGTTTATGGGCCTGGAGATGAATATTCAAGTGAGGTGAATTATACTTTACACTGAAAATGAAATGCCTGAGCTCTACCAAGAGAGGGTCGGTCAGTTTATGGTCCTGGTTTGAGTGTCACGTCTGAGTCCTGACAAGAAATTTGAGTATTTAGCCAGACAGCCCCACTGAGATTTTTGAAACAGAAAGAAGAAGGGAAAGAAGCAGTAGGAAGAAGCCAAGGACAAAAGGAAGAAGGTAAGAAGAAGCAACAGAGAGAGGAGGTCAGTAATCTCCTGAGAGGTTATAACACAGGCTGTGAGACTGGGCACAGAAAGAGGTCTGGCAGGGGCTCTGCCGCAGCAAGAGATGGAAGGGTAAGAGAAGACTTTCATGACAGAGAGGAGCTTGGAGAAGAGATGGAAGACTGCCTCTATACTTCTTGATCCCCTACTTTGATCCACCATGAGTATGGTTTGTGAGTTCTGTGGGGCCAAAAATGAAGTAAAACTGTTATGGTGAGAATGATGGGTGTTATAAACTGATTAAAAATAGATAAAAGTTAGGGAGTGGAGGCATAGTTAACCTTCACCCCATAGGGCTCGGCCTCGGGCTGCTGTTGATGTGCATGATCCCCTGTGAAATTAGCAAGGTCTGACACCACTGTGACAATGCCCACCATTCTGCAGGCATTAAGAACACAGGAGCTTGGTTCAATAAACCTTTGATCCTCACTATGTCCAGGCATTGCGTAGGTTCCTGTGGAGAGAAATAAAGTTGGATACCAATACAAAACATTGAAACAGACATCCTTCGAGGACATTCAACGCTGTGAGGGTTCCAAGAAGACAAAACCATGCTTGGTGGAGGTAGGGGAACCTGGAGAAACTTCAGAGGGGCTTCAGTGTACAACACTTGGGGAAAGATCAGCATCCTCAGGGTTCAACAGGTGGATGTGGAGAAAGCAAAAGGTGGTTCGGGAAGAGGGAAACCCTGTACAAAATGCGTGCTCTACCTTTCAGGGTTCCAACAGAGGGAATGAAACAGTTGGATCTTAGTGTTAGCAAAAATGTCAGTGAGTGCAGCATGGCATCCGAGGTCCCAATGGCTGCTTCTTGCCTTCTCAGGTCTCTGAGCTCCACAGTCCCAAAGGCACCAGACCCAGCATCGCGGTGCTCAGGTACTCACACACACTCACCCTGCTGCTGACAATCTCCCCGACTTGATTGCCAAGCAGACGCCTGCTTGCCTTTTAGAGCTTGCTTTAGTGTCACCAGCTTGGTGTGTTGTGACTTTCTTCGTGCTTCTGTAACAGGAGCAGTTTACCTTCGCTATGGCACTCAGAACACCTTCCTATAGTCATCTGTCACCGTCTGTCTTCCTCGCCACATGTAGACCTTAGGGCCTGGGATCCAGTTATTTCTGTATCCCTAGCTGCCGTTCCCTTGTTGTGCCTCTGATGACGGTGTTGAGAAAGAATTGGAGAGGATGAAACCAGAACCAGGAAGATCCATTTAACGGCGTGATTCTCACAATAGCATTAGCAAAAGACTGTAATCCTTGAGCTGCCGCCTGGCAGTATCAAGAAGATGGAGGAGAATGGTAAACTGCCCCTCCCCCCAAAAAAAGGCCTTGAGAGAAGACAGAATGCTTTCCCCAATCTGAACATGCTTTTCCACCCAAGGACTTAGCTTGACCTTAACTTCGCTGCCCTAATTATGGAATAGGAAGCACAGAAGCTGCAATGTTGGCCTAAGGCTCCACTGGGACAATGTCTAGGTTAGCCCAGTCTTCTCCTAGGCCGCAGGCAAGCTTTCTGCTGATAGCCCATTTCATCTTCTTAAAGTCTCCTCTTGGAGTCAAAAAAGGACCCGGCTGTGACCTTTCCAAAGAATGATAGTGCTTGTCAGTCCTCAGAAATCAGCCCAGCCAGGCTCTCCATTGAAAGGGCAGATCAGGGAAAGACCAGTGAGTGGAGAACAAGCCATTCCCTACTCAGTAGCCTCCAGCTAGACCAGACAAAAGAGAAAAACTAGATTCCATGCATGTGCACCCTGTTCCTTGCCTTCCTCTTCTCTCCAACACCTTGCATGTTGGCTCAAGTACACACAATTTAGACAGAGTCTATAAGCGAACTATTGAGTGATGCAGGAAGCATCAGAAGAATATGCCGTCACTGTACCAAAAAGAACTGGTCCATATTTCACCATTTCAGGAGGGATCATATGACTAAGGGCCAATGGTGCTAAAGGAAGAAGTTCAAATTCTACTGAGTGGATAGTCCTCCCCCGCCCTCCCCCCCCCAAAAAAAAAAACCCTCTGAGAATTGATGGAGTGCCTATTAAAATGTTTCAGAAAGCTGAAGAAGCACTGGAAGCGCTAACTTGTCTGTGCCAGGAAATTTGGAAGGCAGCTGCTTGGCCAACTGACTGGAAGAGACCCATATTTGTGTCCATTCCAAAGAAAGGTCAATCAACCGAAAACTCAACTGTAAAATTATATCATTGATATCGTAAAATTTTGCTTAAGATCACCTTACAATGGTTGCGATGGGTGTTGACAGGGAACCGCCAGAAGTGAACTGGCTGGATTCAGAAGAGGACAAAAACCAAGAGCTGTCACTGGTGGTGTGAGGTGGATTTTGGCTAAATGCATAAAATACCAGACAGGGGTTTACTTGTGGGTTGATTGACTATGCAAAGGCATTCAACTAGGTACACCCTAATAAACTGTGGAGAACCTTGAAAAACAATGAGAACTCCAGGACACTGCATTGTGCTCATGAGGAACTAGCACATGCATCAAGAGACAGCAGTGCGAACAGAGTAAGGGAATGCTGCATAGGTTAAAATAAGAACCCATCAGGGTTGTGTCCTCTTATCATACTTGCTCAATCTGTATACTCAGCAAGTCAGCAGAGAAGCTGGACTATATGAAGTAGAAGAGTGTGACATCAGGATTGGGAGAAGGCTTATCAACAATCTGCAAGGTACAGATGAAACAGCCACGTATGCTCAAAATAAGAAGGAATTGCAGCACTCGCTGATGAAGACCAAGAGCTGCAGCCTTCAGCAGCGATTGCAACCCGTTGTAAGGAAGACCAAAATCCTACAATGGATTCAAGAGGTAACATAATAAATAGAGAAAAGGTTGATGTTGTCAAGGATTTTGTCTTGCTTAGATCCACAATGAATGTTCATTGAAGGAGCAGTCACGAGATCAAAAGCGTGTAACATTAGGTACATCTGCGGCACAAGACCTCTTCAGAGTACTGAAGGACAAGGATGTTACGTTGAGAATTAAGGTGTGCCTCACCCAAGCCACTGTGTTTCCCTTTGCATCCTATGGGTGTGAAAGTTGGACCCTGAATAAGGAAGACCTTGGGAGCATAGATGCATTTGAATTGTGGTGCTGGAGAAGACTACGGAAAGGGCTATGGACTGCTAAAAGGACACACCAGTCTGTGTAGGAAGAGGTAAGGCCAGAGTGCTTCCTAGAAGCAAGAAGGGCAAGATGTCATCATCTGGTCAGGAGAGACCCGTCCCTGGAGAAGAACCTCGTGTTTGGTAAAGTGGAAGGGCAGTGAGAAAGAGGCAGAGGCCCTCAATAAAATGGATGGATGCCATGGCTGCGTCCATGGGCTCTGGTCAACAAGCTGCAAGGATCATCCCAATCTTAGGCCGCTAAGTAAAATAGTTCTCAAAGACCAGCACATTTGGCCCGGCTCTGGACTATTGACAATGTCACTGTCCTTTGAGCAGGACAAAAGGAATCTTGAGAACAGGGACAATGGCTTTGTGTTGAAGAAAAGTTGAGCATGGGACAGATTGAGATGACCTCTCCACAGTATAATCAAAACATTCCAAAGGGTCAGAATCTAAAGTTACAGCCACCAAAGAGACTGGGAAAGAAAAAAAAAAGCCGTGCTTAGTGAACCTCAGGTATTTGAATTCCCTGTTCCCTTGAAGGCTTGTAAGCGTCCATTTTAAAAACAGCACAGAAATGTTTGCCTTATGAAGGGGGTGGTAACCTTTTACTCTAAACGATCATCCTAAAAATAAAGTCATAGAATCCGAAAGTCCCACCAAAGAAGAAACTTAAGATATCAAATATTACATCTCCTTCGATATAAAATGTGTCCAAATAATTTAGATATAATGGTGCGTAGTAACTTGTAAAACAATCTAGAGTATTCCGCGAACATCCTTAACCTTTGAGGTTGACAAGTGGCCAGATAGCGATGCCCTTTCATATAACATTCCTCAATGCCCTAATCAATGGCATAATTCTGAGCCTAATGACCCAAGAAGGCATTTCTGACATTCTCAACTCATTCACTCTGCAAACACTTATGGAATGCTTATGATAGGCCAGGCTCTGGGCTGGGTTCTAGGACACAAGGGTGAACTAAGTAGGCACAGTGCTGTCCTCAACCTGCAGATCAGGGAGGTAGGCATGCACAGTGACATGACAATACCACGTATAGAAGTGGTCGGTGCTAGGAGCTCTGGTGATGTTGTGGATACATGTAGGGCTGCTAACTGCAAAGTGAGAAGTTCAAAGCAAGCTCTGCCAGAGGAAGCCAAGGCTGTCTACTTCCGTAAAGAGTCACCGTCTCAGAAATGCACAGGCGCAGTTCTACCCTGTCCTGACGGGTCTCTCAGAGCTGGAATTAACCCCATGGCAGTGAGCTTGGTTTTTGGTTTGACTTATGAGATTTTCAAGACTGACTCATGTCCAGGCGTCCAATAAGGCTCCCTGGGGTGGTTGACTTCTAAGCTGAGACCTAAGAGACAAACAGGAGTTACTAAGTGTGACAGTCAAAGGTTAGAGTTGGGGTGCCAGTGCAGGGAAAGTGAGGTGAAGAAGAAGGAGGTGGAGTTCCAAGCAGAGGACGCAGCTTGTGCAAAGGACTGGAGTCCAGCAGACCCAGTCACAGAAGAAACGGAACGTTCTGAACAGCTACAGAGTCTACCATGAGAAGCAAAGAGGAGAGTTTTAAGAAGCTTGAAGTTGGACAGACAGGAAAGGTGGGCCCTCACAAAGCCTTATCTCACTTAGGATGCCCCAGCTGGTGAGCTTCCTCACAAATGCAGAGCTCTGAGCAAACTCAAAAGCACCCTTTAGAATGTGCGGTGGAGATCAGAATCTGTCCTCAAACGCCCCTGGAGTCTTGGAGAGAGAAAATGAGCAACGTGAATGCTTGGCCCACATGAAAAATGCTTTACCCTCAGATGAAAAAATATTAATATGCATTTTGCGGGTCAGTGCCCAGGAGACTAATGTGTGTCTGCATGGGACTGCATTTCTAAGAAGGGATGGTGGTGATGCGATGGAGAGTGCAGGCTGTGGAGTCACAGGGGGCCGAGGCTCACATGCTGGTGCTGCATACCATTCACTGCTCAACTTTGACCACCTTGCCTCAAGTCCCTCTGCCTGCCTCAGTGTCCTTCTCCGAACGATCAGGATAATCACACCGTTACACCTCCAGGACAGCAGTAGGGACACATGGAGTAACAAGGTCACATTCTGACCACGGTGCCCTCATGCGCTCCATCGGTGGCGCTCTGATGAGTTTCCTTCATGTGCACTGTCCGGCATGGCGAGGCAACATCTAGCGGTGGAGTAAGCAGTAAGATTTGAAAGAGAGGCAAGTCACCCCAGCAATCACTTGAGAACCCTCCTCGAGCCCCACCTCATATCCAGGCCCTAATTTCTACTCCTACATCCCACGGCACAGAGATCTCTTAGAAGCCGGGGAGTGTCTCCATGCCTCGGAGTTGCTGGGAGAAGGTCATGGGGACCCCAGCTCAGTGGAGAACCGGGATCCAGCATGTCAGAGAAGAAACTCAGACTACAAGCCATGAACCCCACACTGGGAGGCTGTGGGGCGAGGTGGGGCACAGGGTGTCTTAAACTCTGCTGTCTCAAACTACCACACACTCGGCGCAGCTCACGGCAACAGGAATGCATTCCCCTGTCCTCCTGGAGGCCAGAACTTCAAAGTCAAGGTGTCCATGGACCTGGGCTCTTCAGGACTTCTTTCAATTTCTGGTGGCTTCTGGCACTCCTTGTCTCAGACTCCCTGTCACTGATACTGTTAAGTTTGACCTCCATTGCCCCTCACCCTTCTCCTTCTCTCCAGCTGTCTCTCCTCCATGTGCTTCTCAGAAGGACATGTGTCTTTGGATTCTGGGCCCACCTGCATACCCAGGAGCGTCTCGGTTTGAAATCCTGAACAAACCAATCAAGACTCCTTTCTCCCCATAAAAGGATATGCCTTGTTCTGAGGGTCCGAATGTGGGCCTATCTGTAGGAGGGCACCCCTCCCACCCCAGGCCGTGGCTGTGGAAGATGGATTCCAGCTGCCAGAGGTTTCTGTCTACTCACGCCCAAACCCACCCCAAGAGTTGAGAAGCCTTCTCCCTTCCTTGTTCCCCTTCCAGGGTTCTTTGTGTCCAACTCCACCGTGCCTGTCCTCTTGTCCCTTCCCTTGTAGCGAGGATCTCACAATGGGACCCTGAGTTGTCCACTCTCCCAGTGTCCCCAGCCATGACCCTGGAAGCTGCATGAACGACCTGGCCCTGGACACAGGCACGAAGCCGTGGGGAGGATCCAGGGCCTTGATCATCCAGAAGGGCAGACCAGGGTCTCCTCCTTTGTGGGGCGAGAAAGAGACACAATAGAGGAAATATTAATTCAAGCAAAAGGTTCATTCTTTTTGATGTACGAATTATGCAACCTAATTGTTTTACAATGATTAATATTATTTCAGGGGCCTAACAAACACCATTTACAATGCAAATCTTCTCAAGGCTGCAGAAAGGTAACAGTAATCAGGAAGGGGGTGAAGGTTGTGAGCATGGAGGGAGGCCAGGCAAGGAGCAAGGGAGAAAGGGTCACCGCGCCAACATCGCCACACCTACCCACCCTCCCTGAGGCCTCCCTCCTGCCCAAGAGAGAGGCACATGACTAGGTGTGGGGAAGATGGGAAATTGGAAAATAACAACATGGGAAAATGTGTCAAAAGGACCCATCTGTTCTAATCCACCCATCATTAATAACGTCTCCTCCCCCCATCCAGGAGGAAGAAGCAGGAGGCCTCCTACTGTGCCGAACCGCGCCCCCCCCCCTCATCCCCCGGTGCCATCTCAGCCGCTGATCTAATGCTTTGATGTCTCCGCTTTCCTACAAGTGCGATTAGCACACACTTTGTGCTGCACACCCAGTTTGAGTCATTCCGACCGACCAACACCCTTGCCAGCTAGAACCTCCCAGGATACTTGTGAAATGGTGCTCTCTCTACTCCACTGCCCGCTCCTGAAAGGCTCCTGACACAGAAAGAGCAGGCATCCAGTTCAACTTCTGCTGCAGGAGCACAGAATACAGCCTGGAGAAGTCACTTCAGTCATGCATGTCTCCTTCCAGCTTTGTTCCCACTGCTCCCTATGGACTGTGTGGAAAGTCACGTAAGAATTCAATCCGTGCGAAATTTTCTAGAGAGTAAAAAGGGAGGAAGGGAGAGAGAGAGAGAAAGAGAGAGAGAGAGAGAAAACCAAATTATAGTATGGCATATACATAGCTGAATAGTTAATTCGTTTGAGCAACAATATCCCCGCAAAGTTGCAACTGGTTTCCTTAGTAACATGCTAAAGTATAGAGGAAAACATTTGGGGGGTAATAAAATGTTCCCATTTGAATTTTGAATAAACTTTCACATGAGGTAAGGAAGTGATACTCTAAAAATAACGGATTAAGCAATCAATTAACTTATTTGGGCATTCCGCAGGCACTGTTGAGTACCAAAGTACCATGCTTACTGAAGATGCATCCAGCTACCACAAGTGTGGCTGTCTGAGATGGACACATGGAGGTTGAAGAAAGGCTTGAGATGTATTCCCTTTGCACAGCCAGTGGTATATAGAGAAGGGCATCTGGGTGGTGCCAACCGTGAAGGGCTTGGCTAGTCACCGCAAGTCTGTCTGAGGAGGCTCATAAGAAAAGCCTGGCAACCACCTTGCAAAAAGTCACAGTTCCCCAGAAGCCTTGGGGAGCAGAAACACAATGGGTCACCCTAGCTGAGAATTAACTCCAGGGCTACCAGTGTGGGCTTTGCTGTAATCTATAGAAACAACTGAAGTGGACATTCAGACACAAAACCTATTCACCCTTGAAGAATTGTTGGTCATCCCCAGAGCGGTGAATTCCCTGGGGCAGGATGGAACTCAGCAGCCCCGACTTCCAAATCAGGATGTCCGCAGGGTGATGTTTTTTAAACCTTGTGAGTATCAGAATCTCCAGGAGAGCTGGTGATGACACGGACTGCTAGGCCCCTCCTTAGAGCTCCTGGGTCCACAGATCTAGCGTGGGAGCTGAACAGGTACCTGCCCAACAAGCTCCCCGGCCAGGCTGCTCCAGGACCCGGTTCAGGGACCACACTTTGCACACCGTTCTGGTCCCACACACCTGACCAGCCAAGAACCATCTTCGTAGCACCTCTGAACAACCTGAACCCCAGGGCAGTGCTTCGGTCTGCACTCCTTTGCCTTGTTTATAAAAGGGTTCAGGAGATGGGTCCGCTCTCTAAGAAACGGGGACACATAGTAGGGTGAATTAAAAAAAAGATTCCTGAAGAATTATAGAAATCTCTATTATTAAACAAAAAAATATACCAAAATGTGAAGCTGTTGTTTCTCCACGTATCTTCCAGCTAGGTCTATATCCTTCTTTGATCTTTGATCTATGCCACGTCAAATGGCATTTGGGGCATCCCCAAGGGTCCCAAATGGTGTTTCTTTGAAAGAGTCTCCTTTTTTAAACCTTTTTCTTGGGGGCTCTTACAAGTCTTATCACAAAACCGACATCCATCCATTGTGTCAAGCACATTTGGACATTTGTTGCCATCATCATTCTCAAAACATTTTCTTTCTGCTTGAGCCCTTGGTATCAGTTCCTCATTTTTTTTTCCCAATGATTTTATTGGGGGCTCTTACAGCTCTTAGACCATTCAATACATCATTTGTATCAAGCATATTTGTACACATGTTGCCACATTCATTTGAAATATTCTTTGAGTTTGGGGAGTTCTACACCCCAAAACAACAACAATGTGAAATGGCAAGATGAGGGCTCTTGGGAGAATGTTGTGAAGCTTCCCCGGATATTCTTTTAGGACAAACCCTTTCTACATTGGTACATTGGCAGGATGGGAAAAATAGACCTCTGTGCATGTCTCCTGGCCTTTTTCTCACTAATGCAGGCTTTGATTTTCTTAAATGATCTTCCTAATAAGCTCCTGTGATTGTTCTGCATATTTTGAGAAAATCTCACAAGATTATCCCTCTGGGATCCCAACCTTCTTAGCTGACCTCTTTACCTTGAACTTCACCCGGCCAGCAGCTCCCCACGGACGCCACTGGACCATTTCATGAAGATGCCCAAAGGAGATGAAGACATGTGTGTCACAGAGAGGACTGATCATAGCCAGGCATGGATCACAGGCATGTTGACACAGACTTTGTGTGCACTCAGCCTGTGCACCTGTGCACAAGAATTCCAGCAGTGATACTTTTCGACTGGTCTGAGTAGGTGGACACAGAGGCTTTCCACTTTATCTGGAGAAGACAATCAAGTACCAGAGCCCTCTTTAAGATCAGGTCAACTTCACTGGGTGTGGCACAGGGGACCCTGCTTGTAATCACCTTTGTCTCTGGTGCTTAAGTCCCTGGGCAGATTGTGGAGGTTTAAGTCCATTAGAGGTGCCTTGGTCGTCTACGTGTGAAAGTTCAGCCACTGAATTCCCCTCTCGAGCAGAGTTCTGTTCTTGCACCCAGGGGTGGCCACGAATCACCATCAACTCTACGGCACTTGAGGTGGTTTGATGATCCACTGCTTCGTGAGCAGCCAGACTGGAATGGCTGCTTGGTGAAGGTTGACCGGCTGTGCTTCCCTTCTTGAATTCAGGCTACAGTCAGCACCACCTTGGTTTCGTTGGGGCTTTAGTAAATACATGCACAAAGTCATAGGTGACAGGAGAATGCTTAACTTGCAGTCCGTGGCCTTTAGCTCCTGATATGATAATCTAGGAGGTAGACAGGTAGACAGGCAGCTTATGAAGGGGGACGTGCCCTAGCCTGGAGTCAGGACATCCAGCTTCTGCTTGTGAATGTCCTCCCATTCCGGATTTGCCATTGACCTTGGGCACTCTTTTTGTTCCAGGAAGGTCAGCCCCGTGTTCTCTAAGAACCCCTTCCAGCTTTCATGGTGCAGGAGTGAGCCTTGATCCTCCACTTGTTCTTTGTTTGAGCAGAGTTCCCTCCCTCCACTCTCTCTTCCTCTACCAAACCAAGGCCAGTGCCCCATGAAGGAAATCCTCAAATGACTGTTGGGTGATTTGCCGTGAGAGTGGGGGTAGCGGGGGAATCGCTTCTCACAGCTACTTTCTCAACTGGCAAGTCCTTCCTCCAGAAGCATGCTGTGTCCACATGTCGTTTGCCTCCTGGCACACGCCCGACTCCAAATATTTGTGCAGTTCCTGAGAACGCCTCATTCAGCTAAGTACCTGCTCGCATCAACCTGCTCTCTGGTTCCAACATCGCAGAATATCCAAGTGAGGGAATATGCAAATGCCAAAGTCACCCAGAGAGAATTCATCAGAGGAGGCAGTCACTGGAGGCAGGAGAGAGGCTCCAAGGAAGAAAGATATTATCGCTGCTTGCAGGAGACAGGGGAATTGGGGTGGGGGGAGGGGAGATGGGTAAGGGTGGGGGCGGAGATGC